>PVJN01009091.1:0-62260 GCA_004026805.1 Lasiurus borealis | reverse complement strand
CACTGGCTGTGCTTACACACACATGCATACAAGTCCTTCCGTTGATCTCCTACAGGCTTCTCTCCCACAACCTCCCCTGCCTTCCCGCTGTAGCACGACAGGCTGTTCATGGCTTCTTTGCCTCTGCATCTGCTTCCCCCCACCCCCTGATTCTTGTCTTTAAAAACATCTTGCCCCTGTAGGCTAGAGATAAACCCACGAGAGCAAAAGAAAAATGTTTGAGTCCCAGTTTCAATATCAAACAGTTCCTTATGTATACATGTCATCAATGGTATCTGGATAGTGGACAAATGGTGTCAATGCCAGTCCAACCCTCTCTGGTTGGGTCCTGGGCATCCTGTAGTGACACACAGCTGCTGACTGCTCGCATGGCAAGGCATCCTCTGCGTCTTTCATCTCTGGACCGTTTCTCCTCTTGTCTTCGTGGTTGGAGCAGACCTGTCAGTTCCTCTCTGTGGCAGGAGTCCACTTGGTCTTGGAGTTGTTTTCTGAAAGTATATAAACAAATTCTCGACCAAGAGTTAATACAGGAATCTTTTCTATAAAATTGACTTGGGGTCCTTTTTATTTTTGCCTACCCGCTTTTCCTTTGGCTTATTTCGACACCATGTGTGTTTTTAATGGGTGTCTTGCTGTTAGTATTACAAATGGAAATTAATTTTCTAAAGTGAAAATTTTCTAGATGTAATTTACTTACCAGATATTTTTCCTTACATGATATTATCCTACTCTCCCCCACCTTTTTTTTTTGATTGATGGAGACCATCACATCAGAATTCCATAACAAACTACCCCAATAGAGGTAGCATTGACCCGTGAGGATATTTATTGCTTCGCTCACCTGGAAGTCCACAGGTTGGGGGTTCCACAGCGTTGGTCAGGTCGTTAAGAATGCCAGCAGCGCCCGGCCGGTGTGGCTCAGGGGTTGAGCATTGACCTATATGCACCAGGAGGTCACCAATTCCCCGGCAATTTGTGTCTTGACGGCCTGGCCTGGTGACTGTAACAGATGGCTTCCAGTAACGGTCTGTGAGTGACTGCATGAATAATCAAGCGAAAGGAAATGAAACCTGGGTCTTTTCCTGCTCTTTAATCAGTTGCTGCATTATTCGTTTTCCCCTTTCCTCTTTCTCTCACCTGTCCATTTCCTGTCCTCTTTTCCTTTTTTTGGCTCATATTTTACACTGAACTAGTACATCATATTCATCAGCTAGCGAACCTGGCACTTTGTGCCACCCAGCATTGCACAGCCTTGCTTTTATTATTTAACCCTTTCCCTCAGAAGAAATGCAAATTTTTTTGGACGGGGGGGATGTGCTGGAGGTGGACTCTGAAATATCAGTGTGGATTAGGGACACCATTCTGGGACTCTCTTTTCTCCCATGAACCATCTTTGGGTTCCAAGGGCCTGAGTCCTGCCTGGGCTGGTGTGGTTCAGTGGATAGAGCATCGGCCTGCAGACTGAAGGGTCTCAGGTTTGATTCCTGGTCAGGACCCATACCCAGGTTGTGGGCTCGATTACTCATTTTATAATCCTAATATATAAAGACCCAGGGTCTGTAATTAATGATCGAAGGCTTGACAGAAAACAAAGTCAGTCCTGCAGTCAGTGCTGAGTTGCCATGGTGATCCAGCACTGACTGCAGAGGGGGCTATGGATCAGGCCCAGAGAGAGAGGCAGGGTCTGATCTGCAGCCTCCGTGGCAGCTGTGGATCAGCGGTTGCCTCTCTCTTTCTCTCCTGGCTTCACCAGCAGCCACACCTCTGTTTCTCTTTGGGCCTACACAGGGGCTGCTGATCAGCCCCGCCTCTCTGATCAGGCCCAGAGATAGGCCTGGAGACACTGACTGGCATAGAAACTGACCAGTCAGAACCAAATCTGGGTGAACTGTGAGGAGCCAATGGCTGCCTAGGAGGCAGAGCTTTTGACGCTGATTGGCACAGAAACCAACCAATCAGAATCAAATTGGCCAGCAGAGGAGGGCAGTTTGGGGTAAGATTAGGCCTGTAGGGGAGGGCCATTGGGTGTGAGATCAGGCTAGCAGGGGAAGGCAGTTAGGGACAATCAGGCAGGCAGGCAGGCAGAGGCAGTTAGGGGTGATCAGACAGGGAGGCAGAGGAGTTAGGGGTGATCAGGAAGGCAGGCAGGTGAGCAGTTCAGAGCTGGTGGTCCCAGATTGCGAGAGGGATGTCCCTGATTGGAAAGGGTGTGAGCTGGGCTGAGGGAACTGCCCCCTCCATGCACAAATTTTGTGCACTGGGCCTTCCTCTCTGAAATTAATACTGATTTCAGAGAGGAAAGGAAAGGGAGAGAGAGAGAACACCAATGATGAGAGAGAATCATGGATCGGCTGCCTCCTGTATGTCCCCTATCAGGGATCGAGCCTGCAACCCGGGCATTTGCCCTGACCAGGAATTAAACTGTAACCTCTTGGTTTATAAGTCAAAGACACTCAACCACTGAGCCATGCCAGCTGGGCTCAGTGCTTATTCCTTTGCCCATCATACTCCTCCAAAACGGGTCCTCCAGGTGGGAATCTGAAGGGGACATAGGGAGGCAGAGCCCCATGGGAAACCCCAAATTGTCATGATTTAGGGAGCCCCCTTTAGGCCTTTTAAAAATATTTTTATTGATTTCAAAGAGGACGGGAGAGGGGGAGAGAGAGAGAGACACCCATGATGAGAGAGAATCATGGATCGGCTGCCTCCTGCATGCCCCACACTGGGGACTGAGCCCCGGCCAGGCTGGGCACTGTTTATGGCAAGAAGTCTTTCTCAGGGGAAGGAAGCCCACAGCCCGCCCTCTCCGTGGGCAGCCCCGGCCACATCGCCTCCCACCTCCTGCGGGGGGAGTGAAAGACACTGTGTTCTCTTTGCAGAGCTCCTCCGACCGAGCATCCATCCTGAGCATCCTCCAGCTCCTCGGGGACCTGCTCTCTGTCGGTGAGTGGGCCCGTGTGGCCATCCCTGGCCTGGTGGGTGCGGGGCATTCCTGGGGCTCTGGTGTCACCCGAGGAATCTGGAGGCGGGGGGACTCGGGGTTTTGTTCCAGCTCACGTTTCTCTGTGAGACAGAACCCCACTGAGGTTCATAGGTCCGGGGGCAACTGGGCTGGGTGGATATTGGGGTCTTCTGTCTTGTCACTCATCCTACAGGGACCTGAACCTAGAAGGATTTAGATGCTCTGGTCGCTCATGGATGAGGCCAAGCACCTCTGGGTGTCTGCAGCTCTTCAAAGACAGTTGCCCTCAGCTTTGACCTCTCTCCTCCCTCTGGTCCCCTCATTGTGGCCCATTTTATTCTCTATTATTATTTTTAATATGTATGTATACATTGTATTAATCTTCAGAGAGATCAGAAGGGAGAGGAATAGAGAGAGAGAAACATCCATGATGAGAATCATCATCTATGGACTGCCTCCTGCATGCCCCCTACTGGAGGTGGAGGCCACAACCTGGGCATGTGCCCTGACTGGGAATCAAACCTGTGATCTCCATGGGCAGCCCCCCCTGGGTTGATGCTCAAACCACTGAGCCATCCAGCAGGATTATTTAAAAAAATATTTTTATTGCTTTGAGAGAGGAAGGGAGAGGGAGGGGGAGAGAGAAACATCCATGATGAGAGAGAATCACGGATTGGCTATTCTCTACATGCTCCCACATTGGGGACTGAGCCTGCAACCCTGGTATGTGCCCTGACTGGGGATCAAACCACGATCTCCTGGTTCACAAGTCGATGCTCAACTGCTGAGCCACGCGGGCTGGGCATGTGGCCCACTGTAGAGTCAGGTATTGGCAGCTGTCTAACACAGGTCACTGGAGATGGGAATCCGAGGCCGGAGCTGGACCTGGCGGCGTGGTAAGCCCTGAGGTGTCCAGGGAAAAGGCGAGGGCATTGACTGCATTGGCATCAGCCAGGTCCATGGGGCCGGGCCTCTGTCAGCTCATCTCCGCGTGGCGAGTCCTGGCACACACAGCTGCTTGGACGGTCTGTCATCCCCTCAGTTTTCATTTCTGTGTGTGCCAGCCACACTGCATTAGGAAGAAATACCCACACCACACAGACCAGCCCCAGTTGAACAAGCCTCAGGCTCCAGTGTCTTGGGGAAAGATCCATTCACTCAGAGGTTTTTTGTTTTAAAATGTGTCTTTATTGATTTCAGAGAGGAAGGGGGGCAGAGAGAGAGAGAGAGAAACATCAGCGATGAGAGAGAATTATAGATCAGGTGCCTCTTGCACAACCCGTATCAGAGCATGTGCCCTCAGGGGGAATCCAACTGTGACTTCCTGGTTCATAGGTTTGACACTCAACCATTGAGCCACACCAGCGGGGCTAGGCTCAATTTTTTACAGCTGCTAAAGGAGACACCCATAGGTACTGTATTTTTCGGCATATAAGACAACTGGGCATATAAGACGACGCCCAACTTTTCCAGTTAAAATATAGAGTTTGGGATATACTTGCCCTATAAGACGACACCAGCACATAAGATGATCCTTGACTTTTGAGATTTTTCTGGGTTAAAAAGTCATCTTCTATGCCGGAAAATATGGGTATTTATTTCTTCTACTAGAGGCCCAGTGCACGAAATTCGTGCAAGAATAGGCCTTCCTTCCTCTGCTTCACTCCCAGCCGCCCTGGAGCGGGCAAGTCCTCGCTTCTGTCTGGAGCACCGCTCTAGCAGCTCCCTCCGCCGCCTCTTTCCCCTCATAGCAGGCATCACACCGCTCCACGCCTGACTATGCAAGTTAACCTCCATCTTTGTTGGGTTAATTTGCATACTCACTCTGATTGGTTGTGCGTGTAGCGGAGTGATGGTTAATTTGCATGTTTCTCTTTTATTAGGTAAGAAGATTATTTCTTCATTTCATCCCCCTTCCCTCACCCCACCCCCTTACCTAATAGCATCACTCTTACTTGAGGTGATTCAAGTACAGAATTTGGTTTCTGGGGAGAAATGGACCAATCCTTGCTCCATTGCCAGCTCCGAGGAAACGAGAGGGATTTTCCCCACGGCTCAGCTCTCCTCCGCTTCCCTCGTAGGCACGGACAGGCGGATCCGCTACATGATCAGCAAGGGCGGCAGCGAAGCTCTCCTGCAGACCCTGGTGGACACCGCCAGGACTGTGTCTCCGGACTACGGCATCCTCCTGCCCCTCTTCCGACTGCTGGCCAAGGTTGGCCTGCGAGGTACCCACCTCCCCCGACCTGCAGATGAAGACTTTGTGATGAGGAGAGGGATTTGGGGAGCTCCTATGGGAATGTGCAGGGGGTGGGGGGAGGCAGCATGGAGGCCCCGGACACCTGGGTGGTGAATGGTAGGACCAGCTTCACAGAAGAGGTCATGAGAAAGAACAAAGCAAAGGCGTCTAAGTGATCCATTCCTTGATATGTGGTTAGATTTGGAATTAGCGTGTTGTGACTACATGGGGGGAAAATATCTTTCTTCCAAGAAGTGTACTTGAGCCCTAGCTTGTTTGGTTCAGTGGATAGAGCATCAGCCTGCAGACTAAAGGGTCCTGGGTTCGACTCAGTCAAGGGCTTGTACCTCAGTTGCAGGTTCCTCCCTGGCCCGGGCCCTTGTTGGGGCATGTGCAGGAGGCAACCTAGCAATGTGTTTCCCTCACATCCATGTTTCTCTCTGTCTTTCCCTCTCTCTCCCGCTCTCTCTCAAAACCATTGGAAAGCCCTAGCTGGTGTGGCTTGGTGGATAGAGCGTCAGCCTGTTCTGTTCTATTCTGGCCAAGGGCACATGCCTGGGTTGCTGGCTCGATCCCTAGTAAGGGGGCGTGCAGGAGGCAGCCCATTAATGATTCTCTTTCATCATTGATGTTCCTCTCTTCTCTCTCTATGAAATCAATGAAAAAATATTTATTAAAAAATAAAAAATAATGGAAAAATATCCTCAAATGAGGATTACCAAAACAAGCAAGCAAGCAAGCAAACAAACAAAAACACACACAAAGAAATGCCCAGGAAAGTATTTAGGAGCAAAAACGCTGTGTGCAGCCCTGAATTCGCTTTTCCGGGCCTCTGGTTCTAATGGGGACACAGGCCGGAGAAGGCTCCCGGGCGGTGGTTAGCTGCTGCTTCCCACCATCATCTGTGCCTTCCTCTCCCTCACACACAGCGTGCGCCCTGGTATCTGGGATTTATTTATCTTCTCCCCAACTAAGAGGGGTTGGTTTGTGCTCGTAGATAAGAAGTTTGGACAGAAGGCCCTGGAACTGGGAGCACTGGACGTAACCTTGATCCTGGCCAGGAAAAACCTGTCCCACACCCCGAACCTCCTCCACTGTCTCTGGGCCCTGCGTGTGTTTGCCTCCAGCGGTAAGTGACTCCCCTGGGCATTCTGGGGAGGCGACAGGGGGAGGGCTTCCAGACCTGGGCTGGGACACCGAGGCACATACTCCGGGGTTGCAGGTTCGATCCCGGCCATAGTCATTAGGGGTTTGTGTGGGAGGCAATTGATGGCTGTGTCTCTCTATTGCTGTAATGGGAATTGCACCGTGCCCTGGTTTATAGATCAGCGCTCAACTACCAAGCCACGCCGGTTGGCCGGGCACACTCATATTTGCTGCCAAAGCAGTTGGCCGGGCACACTCATATTTGCTGATCGGAGAATCGGAGGTTATTTGGGAAGGGCTGATAGGAACTGTGCAAACCCGCCTCTGAGAAAGGAAAAGGGAAGCGAGGAGACGAAGCTTTGGTTGGAAGGGAACTTGGATGAAGGCGTCACCAGAGATGTGCCACCCCCACGTGCAGCTTGCCAGCGACAATTAAAACATCTCGTTCTCATTACGTATAAACCTTCCTTCAGCAGGGAGCTGCCTGTGGGTGTGAGGAGGTGGCCGTGTCTTCTAGTCCGAGGCTGCATGTACTGTACCAGGGGATGGTTTCATAAACGGTTTTATGTTTATGTTTAATATATTTTTATTGGTTTCAGAGAGGAAGGGAGAGGGACAGTGAGAGAAACAATCAGTGAGGAGGTAGAATCCTGATCAGCTGCCTCTTGCATGCCCCACACTAGGGATCAAGCCTGCTCTCACCTGCAATGCCCAGGCATGTGCGTTTGACTGGAATCAAACCCGGGACCTGTCAGTCTGCTGGCTAACGCTCTCTCCACTGACCCATACCAGCTAGAGCTGCCATATCTCACTTTGTTTACCTGAAGAATAATTAGGCTGAATGACTTGTCTTCCTTATTACATACTAGAGGCCCACTGCACAAAATTCGTGTATGGGGTGTGTCCTTCAGCCCAGCCTGCTCCCTCTCCATTCTGGGACCCCTTGAGGGATGTTCAACTGCCCGTTTAGCCTGATCCAGGTAGGATCGGGCCTAAAGGGACAGGCAGACATACCTCTCACAGTCCAGGACTGCTGGCTCCCACCTGCTCATCTGCCTGCCTTCCTGATTGCCCCTAACTGCTTCTGCCTGCCAGCCTGACCACCTCTAACCACTCCCCTGCCAGCCTGATTGATGCCTAACTGCTCCCCTGCCAACCTGTTTGCCCCTAACTGCCCTTCCCTATGGGCCTGGTCAACCCTAACTGCCCTCCCCTGCAGGCCTGGTCACCCCCTAACTTTCCTCCTCTGCCAGCTTGGTCACCCCTAACTGCCCTCCCCTGCAGGCTTGATCACTCCCAACTGCCCTCCCTTGCAGGCCTGGTCCCTGCCAACTGCCCTCCCCAGCTGGCCTTCTTGTGTTGGCCATCATGTGTCCATATAGGGGCAGGATCTTGTGACCACATGGGGGCAGTCTTCTTGTGTGTTGGAGTGATGGTCAATCTGCATATTACTCTTTTATTAGATAGGATAGAGACCTGGCGCATGGGTGGGGGCTAGCTGGTTTGCCCTGAAGGGTGTCCTGGATCAGGTTGGGGGTTCCCTTGGAGCGAGGGTTAGCTTGGGGGAAGGGCTTGTGGTGGTTTGCAGGCTGGCCATGGCCCCCAGCGACCCAAGCAGAGGCCCTGGTATCTGGGATTTATTTATCTTCTACAATCGAAACTTAGCGGAGCCAAGATTCTCTCTCGTCACTGATGTTTCTCTCTCACTCTCCATCTCCCTTCCTCTGTGACATCTGTATATTCAAAGAAAATTTTTTTGAGACTTCTGTCAGCAGGGAGCTCTGACAGCAGCAGGAGTTATCTGGGGGAGCGAGGGGGTGGCCACTTGCCTCCTGCTCCAAGACTGCATGCTCTGACCCATGTATGGTTTCACAAAACACTTTAAAAATGATCTGGCCGAAGTTTGGCTCAGTGGACAGAGCGTCAGCCTGCGGACTGAAGGGTCCTGGGTTCGATTCCTGTCAAGGGCACATATCTTGGTTGCAGGCACATCCCCAGTGGGGGGTGTGCAGGAGGCAGCTGATCGATGTCTCTCTCTCATCAATGTTTCTAAATCTCTATCTCTCTCCCTTCCTCTCTGTAAAAAATCAATAAAATATATTTAAAAAAAAAGATCTAGTCGGGCTCTATGCATGGCCTTCTCCGAAGGCTGGCCAGCAGAGTTCACACGCCCACACCTTGCTCTCTCTCCGGTGAATGGTTCCCCGCGGTCACATGTCCCCACAAGCCTCCTCAACAGCTTTCCCTGCAGAAGGAACTGGCTGGGACCAGAACGGGGCTGTGGTGGCCAGCGAGCCTGTGGCAGCGCAGAGCTGCAAGGGAAAGGGGGAGCGGTGGCGGGGGGTGGGGGATATTTATAGAGCACTCAGAGGTCTGACCTTGGGCCAGACTCCAGCTGGGAAGAGCTCAGTTGAAGATTTCTTATTGTTATCCTCTCCCAAGTCTCCCGTCTTCCATGTTAGAATTTATGCTCTTAGCGCGCTCTCCTCCGCAACTCTACTTAATCCTAACCTTTTTGCGGATTATGTGCCAGGAGATTGCTTTATTTGTGTGTGTGTGTGTGTGTTTAATATATTTTTTATTGATTTCAGAGAGGAAGAGAGCGTGCGCGCGCGAGAGAAACACCCATGATGAGAGAGAATCATGGACCGGCTGCCTCCTGCATGCCCCCTACAAGGGATCAAGCCCGCAACCCAGCCCTGTGCCCTGATGGGGAATTGAACTGTGACCCCCTGGTTTCTAGGTCGACGCTCATCCCCTGAGCCACGCCAGCCAGGACCATGGCCTGGTTCTTACAGTTCAATGCCAGCTGTGCCTTTGTCTTTCTCAGTCACCACGGGAGCCATGCTGGGCATCAACGGGGCCATGGAGCTGCTCTTCCAGGTCATCCCCCCGGACACCAGGCAGCGTCCCCGGATCACCAGGTACCAGGGGCTTCGGTTCGTCCTTGCTGGTCTGGCATAGCGGCAGGGACCGTGGCGGCCTCGTGTACGTTCTCACGGTGCTCCTGGCTCTGCCGAGGGACGGTTTCCCCCGTTGTCCATACGGTACAATGACTTGACTTTGTCACAAGTTGCCCTTCCCCCTCTCCCACCCCCACACACATGATATGTCATTTCCTCTAATCCTCACAATAGCCTGAGTGCATGTGTCCTGACCCCCATTTTCACACGAGGAAATGGGAATGGGCAGAGAGCCGCAGCCACCGTCTCCAGGCTGCAAAGGACAGAGTTGGGCGTTGTGTCCACGTCTCTCTGACGTCAAAGCCTAGTTTTTTCTGCCCGAAGACTCCAAGTTGTTCTTTGTATGTTTTACTTATTTATTTATGTAAAATATGTTTTTCTTGATGTCAGAGAGGAAGGGAGAAGAGCGAGATAGAAACAGTCAATGAGGAGAGAGAATCATGAGCAGCTGCCTCCTGCATGCCCCACCCTGGGGATCATCGAGCCCATCTCACCTGCAGCGCCGGGGCCTGTGCCCTAAAACACCGTCTGCAAACAACAGGGAAAGGTGGGGGTCCTGGCTCCCTGAGGAGGCCAGCAGGTAGCTTTCCGCTCTGAAATCTGGGCCTCACAGTCATCCATCATGGCTGTGGGCTGGTTTTCAGATTTTTTTTTTTTTATGATCGGAAAATGAAACTCTGCCTTTCTGCCTGGCCCCGCGTGCCGGCGGGGAGTGAATCACCGGCTTAAAAAGGGAGACGGTCAGACATGAAGGCCTTAGAGATATTTGGAACCATTATGCTCCATCATTCACGGCCGTGACTCAGCGAGGACCTTGAGAGAATATTAGAAAAGACCCAGCCAATTTCCAAGATCCATGGGGTCCTTTGGCAGCGCGGCTCTTCCATGCCCAGCCTCGATCCCTTCCGCCTCCCCGCATCCATCTCGGGCTCATGTTCCCCACCCGATATTTTTCTCCGCGGTCACCACGGCAAGACCATGATCATCCATTCTCACCTGCAGCTCTCGACACTGGCATTTCCTGGAGTGAAATACAATCGTATCTCAGAAAAAAACACACCCACAAAACCCAAGCCCTAGCTGGTGTGACTCAGTGAATAGAATGCCGGCCTGCGGACCAAAGGGTCCCAGGTTCGATTCCCATTGAGGGCATGTACTTCAGTTGCAGGCTCCTCCCCTGCCCGGGCCCTGTTCAGGGCATGTATAGGAGGAGGCAACCAATCAATGAGTCTCTCTCACCTTGATGTTTCTTTCTGTCTTTTCCTCTCTCTTCTACTCTAAAATTCAATGGAAAAATATTATGGGGTGAGGATTAATCAAACAAAAACAAAAAAACACCCCAAAACAAATTCCTCACCAAATGTATTGAGAAGTACGGGGTTAAATGAAGCATGGTAGATTTCTTTCTTTCTTTTTTTAAAAAAATACATTTTATTGATTTTTTACAGAGAGGAAGGGAGAGGGATAGAGTTAGAAACATCCATGAGAGAGACATCGATCAGCTGCCTCCTGCACGCCCTCTACTGGGGATGTACCCGCAACCAACATACATGCCCTTGACCAGAATCGAACCCGGGACTCCCCAAGTCCGCAGGCCGACGCTCTATGCACTGAGCCAAACCGGTTTCGGCAAAGCGTGGTAGATTTCTTTGCTGTGAGAATTCTCAGGCCCTTCCTCATGCCCACACACGTTCAGAATATCCAAGATGGGAACATGGTGTACCCCATTCTAACACTGGGGTGTCGGGGGCACTGCTTGCACTTGGAGACGGTCTTTTGTGGGGAGTCATTGTTCTCTGTACCTCACTGGAGAAAGTGCGAACGTCTTACAAAACGAGTTCCCACAAAATTCTGCTGAGTCATGCTCATGGAGTAAGAACGACACTTCAGAGTCACAGCCGTCCACCTCCGGGGGCTTCTGGGACTTTTATTTCCAGCTGTTTCCATGTGGATATGTAAAACCAGGCACATGTCTGGTCTTTAAAATTTTTATTTATTTATTCAGCTTTATTGCTCCCAGAGAGAGGAAGGAGAGGGAGAGAGAGACAGAAATATCGATGATGAGAGAGAATCATGGATGGGCTGCCTCCTGCACACCCCCTAGTGGGGATGGAGCCCACCACCCGGACATGTTCCCTAACCGGGAATCGAACCGTGATCTCCCGGTTCACAGATGGATGCTCAACCACAGAGCCATGTGGGATGGGCAGCACCTGTATGTTGTGATTCCGTCCTGGAGCTGGCCAGGTTGGTTTACAGTGACAGAGAACCAATCACGGGGGCCGATCGCTTCCCCTTCTGGAGCCCCTATGACAAATGGAACCCCAACCTCCAGGGAACGGAGACTTCTCACCGCCCAATGCCCTGGAGCTGCAGGACGGTGACCTTCCTCCTGTGCCTGCCCCGTGCGGGGCTCTCCGTAGCCACCACCTCCTGTGGCTTCTGCCCTGTGAGCGGAGCGGGTGCCAGGACTGCCCCCGTTTACAGGGAATGAACACGTGAAGGGGGAGAAGTGAAGTCGCCCGCTGGGATTTAAGCAGCAAGCGCGTGCCTGTTAAACCTGTCTGAGAGGCGCGTCTTTCCCAGCCTGTTCCCGCGTTTTATGTCTGAACCACACATGGAAGACAGCACACGCTGTTCCAGCTTGTTTGAATTCGGGGTTCCGTCTACATGGCTCCGTACTCACGGAACGATTTGTTCATGAGGGGGAGTCTTTCTGCTCAACCGAATGGCTGTTTCCTCTCGGAGGGTAAATCAACAGGAGCCCTGGGCCTTTTTTTTTTTTTAAATCTTTAATGTTGAAAGTATTACCTATGTCCCCTCCACCCCGCCCCCTGCCACTGACCCCTGTGAGCCCGCCCCTTCTCTCCCCCCCACCTTAGGTCTTCACCGCACTATTGTCTGTGTCCCTGGGTTATGTACTCACGCATACAAGTTCTCTGGTGGATCTCTGCCACCCACCCCCACCTTCCCTCTGAGATGCCTCTGTCTATCCATGCATCTTCATCCCTGGATCTGTGTGTGTTTTTTAAAAAATATATTTTATTGATTTTTTTTACAGAGAGAAAGGGATAGGAATAGAGAGTCAGAAACATCGATGATAGAGAAACATCGATCAGCTGCCTCCTGCACACCCCTACTAGGGATGTGCCCGTAACCAAGGTACATGCCCTTGACCGGAATCAAACCTGGGACCCTTCAGTCCACAGGCCGACGTTCTATCCACTGAGCCAAACCGGTTTCAGCACCTCTGGATCTGTTTCGATCGTCCTTTTATTGTGTTCATTAGGCTCCATGTAGGAGTGAGATCGGCTTATTTCACGAAGCATGAATGACACTCTCTGAGTCCCTCCATGCTGTCTCAAAAGGATCAGATTCCTTCCTTGCCCTCGGCCTTTGAATTCAACCTCAGCCCCGGCCACAAGATAAGAACTGCGGGGTAAAGTCAGAACACTTGTATTGCAGCCCTCTCGCTAGATGGTCCTCAAAGTATGACTGGAAAGTCCTCAACCCTGGATGGGTTGCGGGCACTAAAGAAATAAGACGTCAGCCTGGCCACTGTGGCTCAGTGGTTGAGCGTCGACCTGTGAATCAGGGGCTCACGGTTTGATTCCTGGTCAGGGCACAGGCCCAGGTTGTGGGCTCCAACTCGATGGGGAGTGGGGGGCATGCAGGAGGCAGCCAATCTGTGATTCTCATCATCGGTGTTTCTCTCTCTCCCTCCCTCCCCCTTCTCCTCTGACATCAGTACAAATATATTTTTTAAAAAGAAAGAGCATGTAGGAATGTTGTAAGCTTTGGTGTGCACATCATACCGTTAATTTATCCCACAAATGCTCCTGGCTCCTTGGCTGACCATTTCCCACCGGGCCAGAGGAGAATGTGGAGATGGGGACACTTTCTTCCTCGGACTCATCTCCTGAGGGTCATTAAGATGCACCCAGTGGGCCGAAAATGGTGTGGCTCAGTGGGTAGAGCATCGGCCTGTGGACTGAAAGGTCCCAGGTTCGATTCCAGTCAAGGGCATATACCTTGGTTGTGGGCACATCCCCAATTGGGGGTGTGCAGGAGGTAGTTGATCGATGTCTCTCTCATCGATGTTTCTAACTCTTTATCCCCCTCCCTTCCTCTCTGTAAAAAATCAATCAAACATATTAAAAAAAAAAAGATGCACCCAGTGAGTTCTGGGCTCCCCTTGGGTGCCAGGACCCATGGGTGAGGATGAAGAAGATGAAGGACCACGTCAAGAGACATGAATAGCCCTCTGGGGTCCCATCCTCCCAGCGCAAGGAGCCAGGGGGAGCTATTCTGGGACGCTTCGGGGGAACAGATGCCGGTGGTGTGTCACTGTTTGCTCCTGCCCTGGAGCCTCGGCCTGCCCCACTTCCCTAACAGACCTAAAATTAGCCAGCAGCTGTCCCCGCCCAAGCCCGGTGTCCACATGGTACTCAGGGCGAGATTTATGGCCGGGCGCACACCACGCACATCCACCTTCCAGAGGGAAGGGGCACGCAGAGCAAGGTCACTGGGCTAACGAACCCGGGGTGGCCGCGAGCCAGCCCTCACTCCCAGGGGAGGCGGCTGGCCCGGCCTCCTCAGCCCAGGTGCCCCCCGAGCTGGCGCCGCGGTGTTGCTCTCATGTGTTCGCGTTGGCTGCTGCCCTTCCTTCACTTCAACGCAATCAAGAACCATTTCCATCCTTACTCATCCTCTCTCTCTCTCTCTCTCTCTCTCTCTCTCTCTCTCTCTCTCTCTCTCAAAATAGTTTTATTGATTTCAGAGAGGAAGGGAGGGAGAGAGAGAAACATCCATGATGAGAGAGAATCATGGACCTGCTGCCTCCTGCACGCCCCCTACTGGGGATCGAGCCCACAACCCAGGCCTGTGCTCTGATCAGGAATTGAATTCAGAGGTTGACACTCAACCACTGAGCCACGCCAGCCGGGCACTCACGCTGGGTTGATGTCGTCATGACGCAGGGGTTCCTGGGACCTGGGTGGCTTCTGGGCCAGGAAGTGGGAGTCTGTGTGCTCCGCCCACGGGCGTGGACCACCTTGGCAGCAGGAGGCGATGGATGGGCTGGTCTCAGGTCTAAGCAGGTTCTTCAGCTTCGTCTTCTGTTGTCTGTAGCTTCCTGTGCTTAGACCAGTGTTAGGGGCACCCCTGGCATTCGAGCTTTGCCCATATGACGCTGTTGATGAGCCATAAGCAATGCCCCGCACCCTCCCTCCCTCCCCTCCCCATCCCCACGCTTTCCCACACGCCATGCTCCTTGCTCGGCTCCGAGTCGCTGAGAGATGAGTAGAGAGACACTCAACCAAAGCGATGGGGGCCCTGCCATCACATGACAGAAGGACTCAGCCACGTTGTCACGGAGACGAGGATGCCCATGTTATGTTCCCTTTTTTCCAAACAGCGACCAGATGTCTCCCCAGGCCGGGTGTGCATGACGCTGGGACCCCATCCTCTCTGCTCAGGGACACGGGGCTCTGTGGGCTCCGGGGCCTGCGCTCAGGTTGGGGATTCTGATTCCATGCGCCCGGATCCCTTGGAGCAGGAACAGAAACATCCAGGCCAGCCTCCCAAGCGCCGATGCCGGGAGAGCGCCCTCCCGGGCTCAGCTGGCTGACAGTGATGGTGCCTCTGCCACCTGACGCCGCGCTGGCGGCCGGCGGGGTGAATAGTTTCCTACGTGAATTAAGCCTTGGCGAGGAGGCCTGGCTGGCCGGAGGCCCTGTCATCTTCCCGGGATAGAGCCGGTCACAGACCCGGGAGTCACAGGGTCTGAAGCTGGACGTTCACACAGGGAGCGGGCGGGCCAGATTCTTCGTGCGAAGACGAGGTCTCTGAAGCCCAGAGAGGTCGAACCAAGCCGGAGGCTAGGCTCATTTCAGGACACTGTGCGCCCTGGCTGGTGTGGCTCAGTGGATAGAGCGCTGGCCTGCAGCTTGAAGGGTCTCTGGTTCGATTCTAGTCAAGGGCACATGTCCAGGTTGTGGGCTCGATCCTCAGTAGGGGTCGTGCTGATCAATGATTCTCTCTCATCATGATGTCTCTCTCTCTCTCTCTCTCTCTCTCTCTCTCTCTCTCTCTCTCCCTCTCTCCTTCCCCTCTTCCTTCCTATCTGAAATCAGTAACAAAAATCTTAAAAAATATACTGTTTATGCCCAGCCAGCATAACTCAGTGATTGAGTGTCAACCTAGGAACCAGGAGGTCATGGTTCGATTCTCGTTCGGAGCACATGCCCAGGTTATGTGCTTGATCTCCAGTAGGGGGCGCACAGGAGGCAGCCCATCCATGATTCTCATCGATGTTTCTATCTCCCCCTCTCCTCTTCCTTCTTCCTTCTTTTCTCTCCAAACTCTATAATAAACAACCCATGCACACTAAACCAAAGGGGGACCTTCAGGCAGAGGCAGGCACAAATATGAAGCTAAGAAAGCATGGCGGGCATCTCTATGGCTGGCGTGCATGGCAGGGCAGCAAGGGCAGGCGGTCCCACAGGCCGGTCTGGAGCCTTCTGCCTCCCCAGACAACAAAGGAATTGGAAGGTCTGATTCCCAAATAGGAGAGAGACAAACTGATAGACTCATAAAAATAGGCAATTTGCCCGCAGTCAGAGGAGCACAATTTAGATCAAGACACCAGACTCGCAAATCAGACTTGCAAAGATTTTGAAAAATGATGATATTTATTGTGGGTGAGGATTCAATAAAATGTGCACTCACATATGCTGCTCAGATTGTAGATGGATAAATCCTTCATGAAAAACAATGAGATGATGTACATCCAGATTAAAAAAAAAACCAAACACAAAAAACTTCCTGTTCCTTAGCCCGAGAAAAGGTGGATGAAGATGTATGCGCAAAAATATCCCAATCATAGTTTTATTTATAATTGGAAATGTTATCACCAGGAAAAAAAATTGGATAACAGGGAGTGTAGAGTAAAAGCGATATATCTACACAATATAATATTATGTCGCAACACACAAAAATAGATTAGGGATGATGTTCGCCAGGGGTAATAGCTTACAATAAAATAGTGACTAGAAAAAGTAAGGTTCAAAATTCAGTGTGATCTCAACTATATAAAAATATACACACAACTTCTGTTTAGAACAAAGTCAGATTTATCCTCCCACCTGGAAAATTTTTTTGAGCTATAGATAAAAATACACAAAGCATCGAGCTGCTGTGGTTCAGTTGTTGAGCATCAACCCATGAACCAGGAGGTCACGGATTGATTCCCGGTCAGAGCACAGGCCTGGGTTGTGGGCTTGATTCCCAGTAGGGGGCATGCAGGAGGCAGTCGATCCAGGATTCTCTCTCATCATTGATGTTTCTATTTCTCTCCCTCCTCCTCCCTCTCTCTCTGAAATAAATAAAAACATATTGAAAAAAAGCAAGACCTGGAAGGATGAATCTGTTTCCAAGAAACATAACTGCCTCCCAGAATAGAGCTTCAGATTATTTCTAGGAATACAAAATTATTGACTACTCACCAAGGTCAAAAGTCACACTATCTCAAACCCAATACAAAATGATCAGGCAGGCAGAGGAACAGGAAAATGTTACCCACCGTGAGCAGATAAGTCATTGAATCAGAAACAACCCAGAACTGGAACAGATGTTAGAATGGCCAGGCGAGAACATTAAAAAAAAGAAGTTATCCTAACTATATTCCATATGGTCAAAGTTTAAGAAACAGAAGATATTAAAAAGGACCCAAATTGGATGTCGACAGTGTAAATGCAGTGGGTTGGATTAAGGCAAATCAGATGTGGCAGAAGAAAAGATAGGTCAGCTCAAAGAAACAGCAACAGTGAGTTTCCAAAATAAAGCACAGAGAAAAAAAGAAAAAGAGAGAGAGAGAGAGAGAGAGAGAGAGAGAGAGAGAGAGAGAGAGAAAGTAGCAGAAGAGCACTCGTGAATCGTGGGACCAGTTGAAGCCGCCTGACGGTATCTGTGAAATCAGGTTCCTGGTGAGAAGAGAGGCGGGGCAGGAAACACCGATGGAGAAATCAGGGCTTCAGCACCGGAACTACAGTGCAAATGGTAAAGGCGGAGACCCAAGGAGCCCACTAAACCACAAGGAATGTGAAGAAGGTGACTCTAAGATGAATCATAATCCAATTGCTCAAAAGCCAGGATAAAAAACAACAACATCGTAACCGCAGCCAGGAGCCCGGGCGGGGTTGCTCAGTTGGAGCATCATCCCTTATGCTCGAAGGTTGTGGGTTCGATTCTCAGTCAGGGCACATATCTGGGTTGCAGGTTAGATCCCTTGTCGGGCACGTACGGGATCCAGCTGAACCTTGTTTCTCTGTCTGCCTCACTCGATACAAATCAACAGGAACGTGACCTCAGGTGAGGATTAGAAAAATAAAAAAGGAGCCAGAAAAAAGACAAAAAAACACAAAACCCATTATGGGCACAGGAGCACAGATGAACAATGCAGCAGGTGTTTCTTTGGGAAGAATGCAGATGGAAAAGCAGCGGGCATCATCTCAAAAGCATGGAATTCCACCTGGCCCGAGTGGCCAGTGGTTGAGCCCCAAGAGGCCCTGGTTCGATTCCTGGTCAGGGCACCTGTCCTGGTTTTGGACTCAGTCCCCACTAGAGGGCGTGCAGGAGGCAGCCAATCCATGATTCTCTCTCATCATGGATGTTTCTCTCTCTCCCTTTCTTCTGAAATCTATCAAAAAATATTAAAATAAATTTTTAAACATATTTTATTGACTTTTTACAGAGAGGAAGGGAGAGGAATAGAGAACTAGAAACATCGATGAGAGAGAGAAACATTGATCATCTGCTTTCTGCACACCCCTCCACTGGGGATGTGCCTGCAACCAAGGTACATGCCCTTGACCAGAATCGAATCTGGGACCTTTCAGTCCGTAAGCCGACGCTCTATCCACTGAGCCAATCCGGTTTTGTCCAAAAAAATATTTTTAAAAAACGATAGGATTTCCATGTTAGGCACCTGATAACAGAGCTTCAAAATAAAGTAAAGCTGATCTAACCGAGGGGAGCGGGAGATACCTCCGATTGTGGTTGAAGACTTTAATAATCCTCTCTCAATGATTGATAGAATAAGTAGAGAGAAGCCGAAGAATATACATTCAAGCGCGCATCAAATATTCACAAAGGCCGACAATAGCATAGGCCATGAAGCCAGTTAAATTTATAAGCATTTAGGTGATATAAAGTATGTTCTCTGACTACAACGAAATGAAATGAGACGTGGCTGAGAGATAGGTCTCGAGAAGAGCCCCCACATTTTGGAAATGAAGGAACCCACTTCGAAAGGAACCGTGCGTTGAAGGCGAAGTCAAAATAGAAAACATCTTGGGCTGAATGAAAACGAAGCGCAGCGCACAAAGACGTCTGGGATGTCACAGTCTCGGGGGAAGTTTATAAATGAGCGTTATAAACTGCATGTGAGAAGAAAGGTGGGAAGACAGCTAATGAATGATCTCAGATTTCATCTTTAAAACCCCATCAAAACCCAAAGTAGCCCTAGCGGTTTGGCTCAGTGGACAGAGCATCAGCCTGGGGACTGAAGGGTCCTGGTTTGATTCCGGTCAAGGGCACATGCCCAGGTTTTAGGCTCTATCCACAGTGTGGGGTGGGGGGAGCGTGCAGGAGGCAGATCATCAATAGTTCTCTCTCATTATGAATGTTTCTATCTCTCCCTTTTCCTTGCTCTCTGAAAACAGTAAAAAATACATATTAAAAAAAAACTCCAAAGTAAGTGTTTGGAAGGAAGGAAGGGAGAAAAAAACTAGAATAGTAATCAGTGAAATAGTGAAAGAAAAACAATGGAGAAAAATTAGTTTAATCAAAAGCTGATTCTTTGAGATGTATAGAATTGATAAAATCCCTATGCAGGCTGATTAGGAAAAAGATGACATAAATTATAGGATGAGAAATGAGACAGAGAATTGCTACAAGCACCACAGATATGAAAAGGATAATAAGAGAATATTACAAACAACTTCGTGCCAGTAAGTTTGACAACTTAAATGAAGTGGAAAAAAAATTCCTTGACAGACATAAACGACCAAAGCTCATCCAGAATAAATTGATAACCAGAATAGCCCTACATTTATTAATTGAATGCATAGTGGGAGTCATCCCCACAAAGAAAAGTCCAGGGTCAGATGGCTTCAGTGGTGATTCGTACCAAACATTTAAATAATAAATATCAGGAACAACAAATACATATCTATCAACAAGTGAATCTAAAAATCAAGTGAATTAAAAATCTGATGAACAGAATAAACCGGTGAATATAATAGAACCAGGGGCATAGAAAGGGAGTGGACTGACAATTCTCAGGGGGAAAGTGGTGAAGGGGTGCAGGGAGAGACTGGACAAAAATTGTACACCTATGGATGAGGACAATGGGGGGGTAGGTAAGGGCAGAGGGAGGGTGGGAGCCAGGTTGAGGGGATCTATGGGAGAAAAAAGAGGACCAATTGTAATCTTAACAATAAAGATTTATTAAATAAAAAAAGTTGTCAACAGTGTTGAGTGCTACTGAGTAATAAAATAATGATTCAGGAAAAAAAAAAAGAATAAATATTAGTTACCTGGCTGGCATGTCTCCAATGGTTGAGCATCAACCTATGAACTGGAAGGTAATGGTTTGATTTCCGATAGGGACGTGCAGGAGGTAGCCAATCAATGATTCTCTCTTATCATTGATATTTCTATCTCTCCCCCTCTTTTCCTCTCCGAACTCAATGAAAATATATTAAAAAAAGAATAAATTTTAACAATTTGTCTCAGAAAATGAAAGAGGAGGAACTACTTTCTGACTTCTTACTCTGATAACAAACAGACTTGACAAAAAAGCGAAAACTACCTGCTAACATCTCTTATGGAGATGCAAATACCTTTAACCCAATTTCAGAAAATTCATATCAGTGAATCAAGACCAATTGGGATTTATCATAGGAACGCAAGATAAGTTTAACATGCAGAAATCATTGCATATAATTTATTTTATACACACACACACACACACACACACACACACATACATATACATATACATATCCTGATAAAAATTCAACAAATGAGAGCTAGAGACTTCCTCTATAGACCATCCCCATGAAAACCCCAGATAGCATCATACTTGTTCCTGATCGGCGAATGCCCCTCCTGCTCCGTCTCCTCAAGCTTCGTTGGAGACTGTAGTCAGGCAAACAGGCAGGCAGACAGGAGACCCTCCGGTGGGCCAGGGAAAAGTCGGACTTTAGCCCTAATGGGTTTGGCTCAGTGGATAGAGCCGCAGCCTGCAGACTGAAGGGTCCCATGTTCCATTCTGGGCAAGGGCATGTACCTTGGTTGTGAGCACATCCCCAATAGGGGGTGTGCAGGAGGCAGCTGGTCAATGTTTCTCTCTTATTGATGTTTCTGACTCTCTATCCCTCTCCCTTCCTCTTTGTAAAAAATCAACAAAATGTATATTTAAAAAAGGTCGGACTTTATTTGCAAATGATATGGAGAAGTTCTGATGGAATCTACACGTGGACAAAAGCTACAAGAACTATTCGTTGTATTTCCCAGAGCCCCAGGATGCCAAACCAATAGACAAAACGAGTTTTATGTCTTCGTTGTTGCCACAAACCATTCACAAATAAGATTCTCAAAATATAATTTATAACAGCATCGACAGTTCTGAAATAGGGATAAATCTGACAAAATGTGCAAAGGATCTGTATATGCAAGTACTGCAAACTACAAAACATTGCTGAAACATATTTATGAAGACCTGAGTAAGCAGAGAGAACTCGTGGCTGAGAAGACGTGATATTGTTAAGATTTCCTAAAATTGATTTATGGATTGAATGCATTTCCAGTCAAAGTTTGTTCGTTTGTTTTTTGGTAGAAATGGACAGATTGATTCTAAGATTCATGTGGAAATGCAGACGGCCTAGACTGGCAAATGCAGTTTTTTTGGGGAAGGAAAAAAGTTGAAGGACTAACAATACCATATTTCAAGATTTATGATAAAGCTTTGGTAATCAGGACAGTGTGATATTGATGTCAAGACTGACAAATAGATCAATAAAAGAGAACAGACAGGTTAGAAATAAACTCACCCATGTAGGGACAATGGATTATGGGCACGGACAAGTTCTATGGAGAAAAAATAGTCTGTCCAAGATCTGGCCATTGAAAAACTGGATATCCCAAGATTAATTTCAGCTTCTACTCCACGCCATGAACAAAGATGGCCATAAAGTGGGGGATCGATTTACACATGCAATCTACAGCAAGGAGGGAAGCCAGCACCCGGCCAGCGTGGCTCAGTGGATTGAGCATGGCCCTTTGAACCAGGAGGTCACAGATTCGATCCCAGTCAGGGCACATTGCCTGGGTTGCGGGCTTGATCCCCAATTGGCTATTAATATGGGTAAAATTTGAGATGGATGGTAATGGCTATGTCTCCCAGTATGGCTATTTTAATACTTCTACACGACTTTATAAAGGTTAAAACAATTTTACACTCTGTGAATGGCAGTAGATTTCTTTTTTTAAATTTGTTTGTTGTTGTTAATCCTCACCTGAGGATATTTCCCCATTAATTTTATTTTTTTAAATTAAAAAATATTGATTTCAGAGAGAAAGGGAGAAGGATAGAGAGATAGAAACATCCATGATGAGAGAGAATCATGGATTGGCTGCCTCCTGCTCTCCCCACACTGGGGATCGAGCCTGCAACCCAATATGCCCTTGACAGGAATCGAACCTGGGACCTTTCAGTCTGCAGGCAGACGCTCTATCCACTGAGCCAAACTGGTTAGGGCCTCCCCATTGATTTTAAAGAGAGTGGAAGGGTGGGAAGAGACACAGAGAGAAAAACATCGATGTGAGAGAGACCAACTGATTGGTTGCCTCCTGAACATGCCCCAACCAGGGTCAGGGATCCAGCCTGCAACTGAGGTACGTGTCTTTGACCGGAATCAAACCCAGGACCCTGTAGTCTGAGGGCTGACGCTCTTATCCACTGAGCCACACCGGCCAGGGCAACAGTAGTCTTTTAATTTCCACAGAATCGTTAAGTGTTTTATGCCGAAGGCAAAGTAGGAGGCACCCCTTCCAATACATTGACTTGATAGATGGGAGACTTTGCATCCAACGTGGGGGATTTCCTGCCCTGACTGGTGTGGCTCAGTGGATAGAGCGTCGGCCTGTGGACTGAAGGGTCCCAAGTTGGATTCCGGTCAAAGGCATGTACCTTGGTTGCAGGCACATCCCCCGTAGGGGGTGTACAGGAGGCAGCTGATCAATGTTTCTCTCTCCTCGATGGTTCTAGATCTCTATCCCTCTCCCTTCCTCTCTGTAAAAATCAGTAAAATTATATTTCAAAATGGGGGGTTTCCTGACATGTGCACAGGTAGCAGGTAGAGGCGGTGAAGTGAGGTTCAGTTCTCCCGGTGAGAATATCCAAGTCCATTTCCCCACTCCATGCTGCCGTGCGAGACCTCTGCCTCTGAAACGGCCTCCCTGAGCACAGTCATCAGCATCACACACAACAGTCCCATGTCATGGGGCAGGTTCCCAGCAGACGCAGCCCTCCCCGGATGCTTTGCGGAGTTCCTGGGAAGCCACCCCCCGCCCCCCATTACAGGGTGCCCTTAGGAAGTTAAATAATGCAGCGGCAGAGTTATAATCCTAAAGGCTAAGAGGGGTGTGGGCAGTGGGCAGGCGAGAGCAATCAGGGAGAGCGGTGTTTCCGAAACAAGATGAAGAGTCTGTGCAGCCCACCGCCATCTGTTGGTAGCCACGGGTATGACAGCTTCTAATGGCTTCACCCACACACTGGCATCCATCTCTCTCTCTCTCTCTCTCTCTCTCTCTGTCTCTCTCTCTCTCTCTCCTCCCACCCCCCAGGTATACTGGTTAAAAATTCGAATTTTGTAATCAAAGAAAACACAATAATTTCAAGAGAAACATCAAAAGTGCTCTATTCAAAGTAATGCTCATCGCTGGCTACACATTTATTTCCCCCGTCTTTCAGGTGATTTGTGGGTACCATCCCAATAGAACTTGTCTTGTTTTGAGGCAGACCATTCAGAGACCCAGTTTCCCGCTTCTTTGTACATTTTTAAGTGCTGCTCAGAAAGTGCGTGTGCCGTCGATCAGAATAGGTGGTCACCTGAAGGAGGGAGGGCTGGTGAACACGGTGGGTGGGTTCATATTTCCCAGGCAGGATCTTGTAACGCAGTGGTTCTCAACCTGTGGGTCGAGACCCTTTTGGGGGTCGCCTAATACCATCAGAAAACACCTATTTCCCATGGTCTTAGGAACCAACAGACGGATCCTCGGTGTAGCAAAGTGTAGCCATGTAGTTTACTGTCATATGAAGACTGTTACTCATGCTATACCATGATTCAAGACAAAAATTTCATTTATTTATAATTAGAAATAAGTATTTTGCAATATATAATTACATATTGTTTTTGTTATTAATCACTATGCTTTAATTATGTTCAATTTGTAACAATGAAAATACATTCTGCCTATCAGATATTTACATTACAGTTCATAACAGTAACAAGATTACTGTTATGAAGTAGCAATGAAAATAATTTTATGGTTGGGGGTCACCACAACGTGAGCAACTGTATTAAAGGGTCGCGGCATTGGGAAGGTTGAAAACCACTGTTTTAACGGGTCTTTAACTGGTGTTGAGGTGTGTGATGGTGCGTCATCATGAAGCACAATTACTTTGCCGTGTCTTCAGGCCCATGCTGGTTGTTTTACAATCAAAGCGTGACTCAAACTGATTATTTGTTTTCAGTAGCGATCATTATTAACGGTTTCACCTGGTTTTAGAAGCTCATCCTACACCACACCTTCCTGATCCCACCAAACACAGAGCATTGTTTTTCTGAAGCCATTTGGCCTTGCAGTCGATGATGGTTGACCTGGATCCACCCATGATTTTGTACGTTTGAGATTCTCAGGATAAATCCACTTTTCATAGCCAGTCACAATTTGATGCAAAAGACTTCCTTTTGTGCTGTTGAAACATTTTATTCATGACTTTTTGGTTTTTCATTTGTTTTTCGTTC
The DNA here is from genome assembly GCA_004026805.1 of Lasiurus borealis. Taxonomy (NCBI): domain Eukaryota; kingdom Metazoa; phylum Chordata; class Mammalia; order Chiroptera; family Vespertilionidae; genus Lasiurus; species Lasiurus borealis. The sequence goes on along the minus strand of PVJN01009091.1, from coordinate 37,855 downwards.
AGTTGATGTGGCACCCATTTTCCTTCCTTTAAAATCTTTCCATTGCTGGTAAACGATCAGAAATTGTTTGCTGAGCAATGTTTAATCTTTCTGCAAGTTGTTTTTGAGTTTGACATGCATCTTCATCCAATAATGCCTGTAATTGTTTGTCTTCAAACTTTTTCGGTTGACCTGGACATTCTTTGTCTTTCACATTGAGATCCTCACTTTTAAAGCATTTAAACCAGCGTTCACAAGGATCTTGAGATGGAGCATGTTCACCATAAGCTTCCTGAAGTATACGAGAACTTTCAGCAGCACTTTTCTTCAGAATAAAGTAATGAACTAAAACTTCCCGCAAATGCTCTTTTTTTGGCATGAAATTCGACATTTTTAAGTGTAAAAATATCTATGATATTAACACCTTCAGAAAATTTGACATAGGAAGTTTTGAAGCTTGCTGTCAACACAACAAAATAGCATATATATCAAATCACATATATATCAACATATGTGTAACCCCATTTGTGAAAAAATATCCACATTATTACCTGGTACACCTGCTATATACAAATATATATACAAGTATATATTTGCATTGATTTCAGAGAGGAAGGGAGATAGAGAGAGAGATAGAAACATCCATGATGAGAGAGAATCATGGATTGGCTGCCTCCTGCACACCCCTACTGGGGATGTAGCCCACAACCCCGGGCATGTCCCCTGACTGGAAATCAAACTGTGACCTCTTGGTTCATAGGTCAAAGTTCAACCACTGAGCCAGACCAGCTGGGCTGGCATCTATCTCTTAAGATATTAGTGGTATAGTGTTATCATGAGATGACTGTATATTTATAGAGCAACACAAAGAAAATAAGCTTTTCAAGAAATTAGTTTATCATCTCTTTTTTTTTTCCTTCTGGTGTTTGGAGAACCCAAACGTTGCCTTCCTGGATTTTGTTTGATGGGGATACATGCTCGCCCACGCGGTATTAATGAATATTCGTTTCTGATGAGAGTTGCTGGCAAAGGCTGGAATGAGTTCGGCGGACAGTGAGTCGTTGGGTGGAGAAGACCTTGTTTTTCATCGTGGTCCCCACCCCGGCAAAATAAGGGGAGAAGAGAAAGCCCGCCCGACCCGAGGCAATAGACTTACCTAAAGAACGCTGTGTCTCTGTAATCTGTCACTTAGGTCTTTCTGCCAAAGCTGATACAAATATACTGCCTGTCACATATTCTCTTCCATGTGTAGACGTGTTTCTACGGTGGGAATAAATTTATCCTTTATTAGAGTCACTGAGCATGAGTGATTCACTTTCCCGGGTGATCGATGAGCGTCTTTAAACGTCGCCTGCACCGATGGCTTCATTCTTCCATCCTACGTACCTGAGGCTGCGTACTGAGCAGCCGGTGGGGGTGTGGGGTGCGGATTGGACATAGATGTGGTTTCTGTCTTGATGGGTTTTTAAAATATATATAATTGATTTCAGGATGAAAGGGAGAGGGAGATAGAAATATCCATGATAGAGAATCATTGACAGGCTGCCTCCTGCACGCCCCACACTGGGGATCGAGCCCATAACCTAGGCATGTGTCCTGACCAGGAATCCAACCCGTGACCTCCTGGTTCATAGCTCGATGCTCAACCCTGAGCCAGGCCTGCCAGGCTAACTTCCCATTCTTTAGGGGACCAAGCTTATTGTCCTTTCTTGCATGCTGTTGTGTGTGACGGAAATTGTGACATCCCTCAGCAGCTAACTGAGTTATGCATCCAGCACATCTGAATAATGAATGCAGAGGCAGCAGGTTTTGGCCACAGAAGAGACTGTCGCCTCCCTAGGAAAGGTTTACACTTTGTCTAATGTTGACCAGGAAAATTATTTCTCATAAATTGTGTTAATTCTAAGTTTAAGCTGCCAGTGTAGCTCAGTAGTTGAGCATTGACCTAGGAACCAGGAGGTCATAGTTCCATTCCCTTTCAGGGCACAGGCCCGGGTTTTTGGACTCCATCCCCAGTAGGGGGCGTGCAAGAGGCAGCTAACCTATGATTGTCTCTCATCATGGATGTTTCTCTCTCTTTCTCTTCCTCCCTCTCTGAAATCAATAAAAATATAACTAAAAAGAAAAAAAATCCCAATTTTATTGATCAACAAACACTCTGTAACTGTAAGAAACCCACCCTAGCAGAGTCATCTACTCTTTAAACCCATCTGCTCCTCCAGCGGGGTTGTTACAATAAACCCGGTGATTCCAGCAGCCTCGGGAGTTGGCACACAGCTCTCCTGGCAAAAGCCGGGATGTGGTTGTTTCTCAGGGGCCAGAGATGGCCTCCCTGGGCTGGCCTGGCCTCCTGCAGGGGGATGATTCTGTGACCGTTCACCATGCAGATGCCGTGCGGCATCAGGCCCGCCTCTCCCCGCGTGGACTCGGTGGCCGGAAGGTCCGGACGCAGGTTTCGGAAGGCTTGTCAAACCATTTCATTTTTCATGTCTTTGTTTTTCAAAGCCTACCCGGGGCTTGGATTTATTTTAGGTGACGGCACTCCTAAGCAAAGGAGAAGAAAAAGCACCAGTGTCATTCATTACATTGATGGATCGATCGGAGACTTAATTTTTTTTTTAATGAGCTTTTTCTCTTGATTTCAAAATATTAGAAGAAAAGCTATCTTTCCCAGGCCCACTTAGTCTTTAGCACCTCATTTATGTCACCGACGGTATACTTTTTTTTTTTTTTTTTGACAAGAGTGATTTAAAAATAAACCATATTTCAGACCGGGAGGCTGAGATGGTTTTCTTGCTTTGATGTTTAAACATGTTTTTCTTTTTTTTTATAGCACATTTTAGCTCCATTATATTATTTTTCTAGAGTAATAGCCCCCAATTTTCTCATTAACTCCCATATGGCATTGCCTCACAGAATCATGGATTCCTTAAATTAGAAAAAAAACATAGTCTTCTTAATCAAACTTTTATATTAAAAGTGCATGGCATATAATAATGGTATAATATGTATAATTATAAATAATCAAAAGTAGATTAAAGTATATTCTCCATTATGTAGAGCACATATGAATACTTACACATGATTAAAACATGCATATCTGTTATTAGCATCACGATCTACTTGGCTAACCTAATTTTAATAAGACACAGGCGTAGCCCAGTCTACAGGTGTCTTAGAGCTAGTGAGGACTTGTCTGTGGGTCTACACATCTACCAAGTGAGATATTGGGGAACTCTGTGGAGGATATTATACATTTTTCAAATCATCTCTCTTCTTCATCTCTGCATCTTTTTTTAAGTTTAATAAATATTTATTCAGATTATTACAATTGTTCCTCTGTTTCCCCCCATAGCCTCCCTCCACCTGGTTCCCACCACCACTCTCTGTCCTTACCTCTCCTCCCCCCCCCCCCCCCCCCGCCACTGTCCTCATCCATGGGTGTACGATTTTTGTCCAGTCTCTTCCCACACTCCCACACCCCTATCTCCCTGAGAATTGTCAGTCCACTCCCTTTCTATGCCCCTGATTCAATTATAGTCACCGGTTTATTCTGTTCATCAGATTTTTAATTCACTTGATTTTTAGATTCGCTTGTTGATAGATACGTATTTGTTGTTCCTAATTTTTATCTTTACCTTTTTCTTCTTCTTCCTCTTCTTAAAGAGTGCCTTTCAGCATTTCATATAATACTGGTTTGGTGGTGATGAACTCCTTTAGCTTTTTCTTATCTGTGAAGCTCTTTATCTGACCTTCAATTCTGAATGACAGCTTTGCTGAGTAGAGTAATCTTGGTTTTAGGTTCTTCCTATTCATCACTTTTAATATTTCTTGCTACTCCCATCTGGCCTGCATCGTTTCTGTTGAGAAATCAGCTGACAGTCGAATAGGTGCTCCCTTGTAGGTAATTAACTGTTTTTCTCTTGTTGCTTTTAATATTCTCTCTTTGTCTTTTGCTCTTAGCATTTTAATTATGATGTGTCTTGGTGTGGTCCTCTTTGGATTCCTTTTGTTTGAGGTTCTCTGTACTTCCTGGACTTGGAAGTCTGTTTCTTTCACCAGGGAGGGGGGGGGGAAGTTTTCAGTCATTATTTCTTCAAATACGTTTTCAGTATCTGGCTCTCTCTCTTCTTCTGGCACCCCCATAATTCTGATGTTGATACACTTGAAGTTGTCCCAGAGGCTCCCTACACTATCTTCAAATTTTTGGATTCTTTTTTCTTTTCCAGTTGAGTGTTTTTTGCTTCTTTGTATTTCAAATCTTTGACTTAATTTATACGTTCCTCTAGTCTACTATTAGGTTTCTGTGTAATATTTTTTATTTTAGTCAGTGTATGTGAATTTCTAGTTGGTCCTTTTTCATATCCTTGAGGGTCTTGCTAAATTTATCAGCCTTTTCTAGGAAATTCTTGAAAAACCTTATAACCGTGGTTTTCAACTCTATATCCAGTCGTTTGTTTTGCTCTAATTATTTTTGTTTGTGATCTGTTCCTTTGTCTCCACATTTTGGCCACTTCCCTGGTTGGTAGAGTAGCTTTGTGTGCTAGGTGTCCTATAGGGCCCAGTGGCTATACCTCCCCAGTTACCTGAGGTGGACACTTTTGGTGCACCCCTTTGTGGGCTGTGTGTACAGCCTTGTTATAGTTAAGTCTTGATTGTTGTTGGTATTACTAGAGCGAATTGACCTCCAGGCCAATTGGCTGTGAGGATTAGCTGTATCTACACTGGGAGAACTTCTTTGCAAGTCTTGTCTCATAAGATACCCTTATGAGACAAGACTTGCAAAATTGCAAAAGCCTCTGTGCTGGGCTTGGATGGGGTGGAGTCTCAGGGATGAGCAGACAACCTTGGCTTACCTGCCGGCCCCTGGGTCTCAGTATCCCTCAGTAATCACTGCAGTCCTCTCTGCATGCACTTGCGCTCGCGCACCTCCAGACCTCTGTCTGTCACGGCTCCCCTGAGTTTACATGCGCTCCTCCCTTTTCCCAACAGTGCAGACTCCCCCCGTAAGAATCTGGGACCCCAAGGTCTCGCTTGCAACTGGAGTTCAGTGCAGTCGGAACTGGGGTTTAGTGCAGTTGGGAGTTTCCATCTCCTTCCTGTTAGAGGAAGCCAGCCAGGTACTCCACTACCCAACCTCTCCACGAGCATGTCTCCGTACCTCAGCTTTTTGCAGCTCCTCTGGGTCTCCGTGAGCCCCTCTCTTTCCTTCTAGTTGTAGAATTTCCACTCAGCCAGCTTTCCTGTGGTTCTGGATGATGTCCATTTTGTCTTTTAGCTGTAGTTTTGAAATTGTTGTGCGAGGCAGCAATTTAGGTGTTCACCTATGATGCCAACTTGGTTTCTCCCATATCTGCATCTTTAAGTAGTGTAACATTTTCCTTTTTTTAAAAAAATATTTTTATTTATTTCAGAGAAAGGAAGAGAGAGGGAGAAAGAATTAGAAACATTAATGATGAGAGAGAATCATGGATCAGCTGCCTTCTGCACACCTCCTACTGGGATGGAGCCTACAACCTCGGCATGTGCCCCGATTGGGAATCGAACTGTGACCTCCTGGTTCCTAGGTCCACCCTCAACCACTGAGCCATGCTGGCCAGGCTCATCCAGCCTTTTTGACCTGCTCTGCAATCTTCAGAATTTGGGGTGTGTGTGTGTCAGGGGAAGGGGGAACAGACAGAAAGGCCCCTGAAACATGGGCCAGAGGCATTTTTAGTCTGCGATCGTGTCCTCGCTGCAGAGACTAGGCAACCAGTTTGGAAGGATAACCACCCCATAAGCATTTCCACCCTAAGGAACCAGTCTTGCTTCCCAACCTGTGGGTGTTTCGAAAACAGTGCAGTGTGTCTGGGGCCGGGCCTGTTTCAAAAAGTTGCCCGACTCAGTGGCATGACTCAGTGGTTGAGTATGGACCTATGAACCAGGAGGTCACGGTTCAATTCCCAGGCAGGGCACATGCCTAGGTTGAGCGCTTGACCCCCTCTCCCCCTCTCCCTCTCCCTTTCCTTCTCCTTCTCCCTCTCCCTTTCCCTTTCCAAAACCAATAAAAAATGTACTTAGAGCGCTGGCCGGTTTGGCTCAGTGGATAGAGCATCAGCCTGAAGTGAAGGGTCCCAAGTTCAATTCTGATCAAGGCCATGTTCATTGGTTTCTGGCACATCCCCGGTGGGAGGTGTGCAGGAGGCAGCTGATCTATGTTTCTCTCTTATAATGTTTCTAGTTCTCTATCCCTCTCCCTTCCTCTCTGTAAAAAAATCAATAAACTATATTAAAAAATATATACTTAGAAAGAAAGAAGTGCTCACTGCACTCCCTCTGCCTTGCCCCCCCCCCACACCTCCTCCTCCAGAGCCCCCTGGACTCGGGATCAATGGAGAGTTCTGGTGGGGAAGGAGCAGCAGGAAAGGGAGGGGCTCCACGTAGGGGCCTTGGGGGGAGGTGGGAGGCACTGTGGGGAGGGGGAGGTGTTCAGCAGCGGAGGGGACTCCTGTGACCCCAGTTGCAAGGTGGGCAGGCAGCTCAGTGCCATGTCTGTGTCTTCCCCTCTGCAGAATGCCTGAGACCGGGCATCGCGAGGTCGGCTGGAGGCAGCCAGGGGTATGGGCTGTGGATCCGTGGTCTGGGCATTGACGTCTCCCCTTTTCTCTCTCTTCCCCCAGGGCGGCCGCGGAGGTTCTGGCGGCGTTGCTGAGATCCAGTAAGCACCTCCCTTGAAAAGGGGTTCTCCCTCTCCCCGTCCCAATTCAGAGGAAGGTGCCCCTCTGTCTCCATGGTGGCTCGTTGCCCCTCTGGGGAGCCATTCCTGGGGGATCTTCAGGGTGCAAAGGAGAATGTTAGGGTCCTTCCAAGCTCATGGCTGAAGAGAGAGAGCTAACACCCCTTCCCCGGGCACGCGGTACATAATGGCATTGCGGCGGTTGGTTCTAAAGGGAGAGCGTTGTCTATGGGGACCTGCAGACCTCTCACCGCTCCCAGCAGGGCCAGCTTCCGCGAGGACTGATGGAGTAAACTCCAGTCCCAGTGGGAGTGGCCTGGAGAGGAAAAGGTTCTGACAGGGGGGGAGAAGCAGGATTCCTTACACACACACACACACACACACACACACACACACACCCCGAATGGCCAGATTGTTCTGATCTCTGAATCCACAATAATCTGGCCACTCAGTGTCTATCCTATATAATAAAAGGCTAATATGCAGATTGTCCCCTCGACCAGGAGTTTGACCAGCAGGCAGGCTGGCCAACTGCCCATGTTCCCTCCCCCTGGCCAGGCTGGCCCCACGAATTCATGCACTGTGTCTCTAATATATAGATTATGTGTGTGTATATAGATTGATTTCAGAGAGGAAGGGAGAAGGAGAGAGAGATAGAAACATCAATGATGAGAGAGAACACATGATCAGCTGCCTCCCACATACCCCCTACTGGGGATCCAGCCTGCAACTGGGACATGTGCCCAGACCTCCTGGTTCATAGATCGATGCTCAACCACTGAGCCAGCTGGTGGCCAGGCCTAAGCAGGATTCTTATGTTGGGGTCCCAGCCCGGGGCTCTATTGCTGGGCGGGTGGAGGACCCGGATTGCTCGGACCAAAGGCAGGGTGCGCTCAGGAGTGAAGAGACCGCACGGAGCCTGCTTATTCTCCCCCTCCCCCCACCTCTTCCTCTGCTTTAATTCCGCAGCCTGGAAACCTGTTGCTGGGATGGTAATATTTGTTTCTCTGTAGGGAGCTCAGGGCCTGTGGGTAAGAAGTGAACTTATACAATCCCTGAGTCCGGGCTGCCGGTCCCTCCCCGAGCCCGTGCAGCAGAGACAGGGGACTCCTGCCGAGAGTGGGGGAGAGCAGCAGGGTCCCCACACACATTTGCTCCGCCCCTGGCCCCCCCACCGGCCAGCTGCTGATCTGCTGACAGTGGGAGGAAGGACACAGGTTACAGGAGAAGTTGGCCAAAGGGTTATGCCAGATGGGCAGCTCACAGATAAGGGGCTGGGGATTTGCAAAGGCCTGTGGGTATGCAAAGGCCTGTGGGTATGCAAAGGGCTGGTGACAGGCAAAGGGCTGTGCTGTGAAGGGTCCAGAAAAAAAGGAAAATCCTTTGACGTTCCACGGATAGGTTCCCTTCGAGGCAAAGAGAAAGAGGCTTCGTTCAGGTAATGACAGGCCTTCGCCAGGGAAGGCCCCGGCCTGGGGCGTGGCTCCCCCCTCCCCCCCCCTGCACACTGCTTCCAGTTGAAGTCTGAATGTCAGACCGTCTGTCTTTGTGGTGACCTGAGGCCTGTGAGTTTGCGAAGGCCGCCGCCCGCCAGGCCTCTCCCCCGAGCTCCTCGGGTTAGCTTTGGGGCTTTGCGAGCACAGCAGGTAGAGGCGTCTGGGAGTTCGCCGGAGTTGGGGCGTGCGTGGGGAGAGTGCTGGGAATAGGAAAGTAGGTTAGCGAAGGAAGGGAGGCAGGACAGCGGAGGGAGGGAGACAGCGGTGCGAGAGAGCTAATGGGAAGCTTGGCAGGCAGACGAGACGCCCGTCGACGTGGTGCAAATGCAGAACTGCCAGCTCCATCCATCACATGGTGGGCTGGCGTGACGGCACAGCGTCTACTGTTCGCTGGGCTCGGAGGATGTCAGCCACGGCGCAGGCGTCTGGCCAGGGAGGGGGCCCGGTGTCCTCCCCAGTTTACAGGCGAGGGGACTGAGGTTTGGGAAGCCGGGGCCGTGCACACGGCGTGTGGACTGCAGCGTGTACATGCCCGTCACTAGGGCCTGGGGCCTGAGCCCTGTGTGTGCCAAGAAGAGATTAACGAGGGTTAAGCTTTTGTTTTGTTTGTTTTTTAGCTCAAGGAAGATAAGTCCCAAAGCTGAAAGGAAGCTAAATAAATACTTTCTGAGCATTAGAAGGATTTGGGGGGCCCAGAGCATATGTCATGTAGTTTTTTCTTTCTTTAAAAAAATATATTTGTATTGATTTCAAAAGAGGAAGGGAGAGAGAGAGGGAAACTTCAGTGATGAGAGAGAATCATGGATCGGCTGCCTCCTGCACGCCCCCTACTGGGGATGGAGCCCGAAACCCAGGCATGTGCCCTGACGGGGAATCCAACCGTGACCTGGTTCCTAGGTCGATGCTCAACCATTGGGCTACACCGGCCGGGCTGTCATTTAGTTCCTCAGAAAAGAGCGTTCTGAGGTCCACCCTGTATAAGCATCTGAAGGGGACCAGCAGGAGGCGCCCCATCGCCAGGTGGCTGTGCCAGGGCCCAGTCTCTGCCATGAGGCTCAGCCTCAGATGAGGTTGACGATGGTGGGTGGGTGGGGAGAAAGGAACGGGCAGGAAGAATCATAGATCCTATTGTACCAGCCCTGCTCCACGTGGAATATGACATTTTTTTCCCCCTGGCTGAAAATTCTGACTTCTCCACCAAATATTTTTTCTCTTTTGCATGGAGTACATAAAGTATATTTTAAATATGTGTTTATTGATTTCAGAGAGGACGGGAAAGGGAGAGAGAAAGAAACATCAATGATGAGAGAGAATCATTGATCAACTGCCTCCTGCACGCCCCCTACTGAGGATCAATTCCCAAACCCGGGCATGTGCTCTGACCGGGAATCCAACTGTGACCTCCTGGTTCCTAGGTGGATGCTCAACCGCTGAGCCACAGCAGCCGGGCCCTAAAGCATTTTTAAAAGTGTAAGCTAGAAGGATGCTACCCATCCCCCTTGCTCCCATGTTCACCCTCTCAGACCCCATGGTTGGGTGGGCTGGCTGGGACAGGCCAGACAGCAGCCCCGCAGTTCCTCTTGCTGCCAGGTGGTGGTGCTGTTCTTTTACTTATCTCGGCCACACTAGTCCAGTATTTATTGGCGGCGAGTCATTTGTTTATCAGGAGGTTATTTTAATCTAATTTTGCCCACATTTGCCATTCCCCACTATCTGTGCTTCCCAGCGCGCGCAGCGGGTCTGTCTCGAGGAAATTAGCAGCTGATGGTCTCTGAGGCATTGGCTCAGCCACTATTTAAAGGAGTGGGGAGGTGGGGTGCGTGGAGCTGGGGCTGGAGGAGCGAGCCTCTGGAATTGGTTGCGTTCCTTGGGAGGTTAGCACGATTAGAAAGGACCTGGGGAGGGGGGATGGGGGTGCCTGGCAGCAGCTTTTGGGAGGGCTGCCTCGGGTAAACAGCCCCAAGTCTTGCAGTTACCTTTTCCCCAATTCCCTCTCACTTTTCGGATAACCTGCATCTTTCTGACCTTCATGGCCAAGGTCAAAGGCAGCACTGAAACCCCTGCCTGTCTGCCTTCCACAGCCCACACGCATCCTCCTCCCATTCCACGCTATGCCTCATGAACTGTTTCCTCAAGGGAGCGGGCAGGAGGGTGGGGAGGGGAAGAGGAAATGGGACGGCGATGCTTACTTATAGACCACGGCCTGGCTGGCGTGGCTCTGTGGTTGAGCATCGACCTAGGAGCTAGGAGGTCAGACTTCGATTCCTGGTCAGGGCACATGTCCAGTTTGCAGGCTGGATCCTCAGTGAGGGGGGCGTGCAGGAGGCAGCAGATTTGTGATTCTCTCTCCTCATGGATGCTTCTGTCTCTCTCTCCCTCTCCCTTCCTCTTGGAAAAAAAAAAAAAAAAGAAAGACGGGCAGACACATCCAGACAGGTTGGAAGAGCTGTTTGTCTTCCATTGTGTGGTCCCGGGGAAGAATGTGTGAATGTGACTCAGGAAAAGATGCAAAAGGCATTCATCCTGGAACCCTACTCCGATGGTTCTGGAGTCTCTTGGGACTAAGGTCCCTCACGAAACGGGACCTAAGTAGATGAGGAAGGACAGCTTCCAGCGGCGATGAGAGCGGTTGGCAGGATGGCCAGGGCATTTCCGACCCCTTGCAGAGCCGTGGGCACATACCATATTGCCATAAGCCCTGCCGGGGTGGCTCAGTTAGTTTGCCCGTGGTCTCTGGGCCGAAGGGTTGTCGATTCGATTCCCATTCAGGCCACGTGCCCGGGTTGCAGGCTCCATCCCTAGTGGGAGGCATGCAGGGGCAGCCGATCATCATTTCACTTTCAGTGATTTTTTTTCCTTCTCTCTCTCCCTCTTCCTTCCTCTCTCTCTCCCCATCCATTAAAAAAAAAAAAAAGGCTTTTATTTATTTTTTTACAGAGAGGAAGGGAGAGGGATAGAGAGCCAGAAACATTGATGAGAGAGAGACATCGATCAGCTGCCTCCTGCACGCCCCCCATTGGGGATGTGCCTGTAATCAAGGTACATGCCCTTGACCAGAATTGAGCCCAGGACCCTCCAGTCAGCAGGCCGACGCTCTATCCACTGAGACAAACTGGTTTTAGCTAAAAAGATCTTTTAAAAAATTTTTTGCTACGAGATGGCAAGCAATCCTGGTTCTTACACCCAAGCCGAACGTTCTCCTGGTCACCAGCACCGGCTTACCCAGCTCTGTCTGCAAGTCCGGGCCACACTGTTGCTTTGACAACAAACAGTGTGACTGCATTTGGGGGGCCCAGGGTCACGTCACAGAAGTGGCATATGTCCGTTAACAGCTCAGACGTCTCGCTCTCTGAAAGGCTAAGACACGGTGGAGACCCTGTGGTGGAGTGAACGCGAGTGAATGGCCGCTGCAGTCCAGGCCCAGTTAAAATGTAGGGAGCTTTTATTAGCCGGCGGCCGGCAGCTGCTCTGCCTTTCTCCACGCGGGGAGTCCAGAGAGCAGCAGCACCCTTGGTGCAGGACCGCTTTTAAGCACATTGACCACATCCTGTTTTGGCAGAGCAAGCAACCCAAGACAAAACAGTCTTCCCAAGCCACGTCAGAGTCCTGCCATTGATGACCATGTTATTCACAGGGCCTCCTGTTCAGAAAGCTGACAGCATTCTGTGAAGAAGGCATACATGCTGGGAAGGGGCCATGACACGGTATCTCAAGGCCTGGCCTGACGTCAGCACTGACGTCAGCATTGATAGTCCACGGCCTCTCTGGAATGGGGCACGCTCAAAAATCCCCACTCTCTAACACCCCGAGCTTGCACAGCGGTCACGTTGCTGATGCTGGAGAGACGGAGGATCCCAGTTGTGGCCAGCTGGGGCCCATTCCCTCATATTGTGCGGGGAAACTGGTATCTTCCAACATTTATCAGCAAGACGGACAGAGGGCATCCAAGTCGGAGTGACTCAGTGGTTGAGCGTCGTCCACCTATGAACCAGGAGGTCACAGTTCGATTCCTGGTCAGGTCACCTGCTCAGGTTGCAGGCTTGATCCCCAGGAGGGGGTGTGCAGGATGCAGCTGATCCATGATTCTCTCATCATTGATGTTTCTCTCCCTCTGCCTCCTGCACACCCCCCACTCCCTGGGATCAATACAAAAGCTATATTAAAAAATATTAAGAAACAGGATTTCTCTCCCTCTCCCCTAGAAAATGTCAGCAGGAAACCATTTATGTAACAAAGTACGGCTGGTCTGTTTAGAAGAGGGTTGGGGGACCTGGAGCCCTTGTTTACCCCCCATCTTTCAGCTTGCCCCACACAGCGCCCGAAGCTCCCATTTTCCTTTGCTCGTGGGCTTCCTTGGAGAAGCTGTGTCTTCCTCCCAGATTCTCTCGAGCCCTCCACGTTCCTGAGCCCAGTGGCCCCCATTTCCAGTCATCCTTTGCCTTTCCTCCATTTATATCTGCTCTTCCTCCCTACGAGGCCTGTCCTCTTGTCGGGTTTTAGATCAGTGTGGACTTTAGCAGAACTCCCCAAGCGATTCCCAGAGAAAAATCGAAGGATTGTTAAGGGATGGAGCGGTGGGGGTGGGGGTGGGCAGAGGTATGGCTATTTCCAAGGTTAGTAGACATGACAGCTTACTGAGGATTAACAGCGAATCAGGAATCAAGTTACCGGGATAAGGGTTTTTTTCTCTCAGATACTTAAAGATTTCCGCCTCTCCCCACCCCCCATTATCCCCCTCATCCCTCCAGCGTGAAGGTCGTTAGGATAGAACTTAAAACCCTCACACAGATTACAAACAAAAGCTCCCGCCTCCCCCTGGGGCCCCAGGGCACTGTGGATGCCAATCTGGCCTGGTCTCAGCAGGCCATTCTTCCCTTGAATACCTCCCACTCCATCTTCCCGTTTTCTTTTAAACATCAGCCATGGGCTGGCTGCATCTCACGCAGGCGGTAAAGAGCTCGGAGCGCTTTGTGGTCGGGACCAGCCAAGGAGAGAAGGTCTGATACAGTAGAATAATTCATTCAAGGAGTAATGAAGGCGATGGAAATCTTCCCCCGACAGATCTCGGGTGAATAAAGCTCATCTCTCTCAGGGCAGGCTCCTGGCTGAATGAAATGTTGAAAAGCGTAAAGAAAAAAGGGAAAACCAACGAAGAAATGGGTCACAAATCTCAGAGGGGCTTCGTCAGACCTGACCATTTAGACTTTGACCAACAAGCAGGAAGAAAAAAAGAGAGAGAGAAATGCATTAATATGAGAAAACGTTTCTGGAACAAGGCACTGAATTTGCATGTTATGTTTTCACTCCTGTGTACATATGTGGTCTGAGGGAAGGGTCTGAGTTTGAGCTGAAATTCGTGCTTATCTGATTACAGCTCTGGATCTTTCCTAAACACTCAGCCAGAAGCATGTATTGTCTCTCTCTCTCTCTCTTTTTAAATTGAGAGAGAGAGAGAGAGAAGTGTTCCACTTATTCATGCATTCATTGGCTGATCCTCGTATGTGCACTGACCGAGGATTAAACGCATAACCTTGGTGTAGCAGGATGGTGCTCTAACCACTGAGCAGCACCTGGCCAGGGCTTGGAGACCCATGTTAATCACTCGGTTCGCTGGCACCAGTCAGTGTCCTCCCCTAGAAAGTCAGGTCTATTCTCTTTGTCACTAGCAAGTATCTCCGGGGCCCCCAGGGGAGCCTGTGACCGACGCCGCCTCTTCCTGTTGGTTTCAGAGTCTAACAGCCGCAGGGCGGTGAACAGGGGCTACGTCGCCAGCTTGCTCAGGCTGCATCAGGACTGGCAGGACCAGGACAGGGCCAACAGCTACCTGCCAATCCGCCGGGCACTTCTGCTCTGCCTCAAGCACATCGCCACCCTCCAGTCTGGCAGGGAGGCCTTCCTGGCAGCTCAGGGCATGGAGATCCTCTTCAGCTGCACACAGGTAACCAGCGCAGGAGTCAGCTGTGTCAGAGATGGTGATGCTGATGGTGGTGGTGGTGGTGGTTATGATGCTGATGGGGATGCTGCTGCTGATGGTGATGGTGGTGGTGATTGTGGTGGTTATGATGGTGGTGGTGGTAGTTATGCTGCTGGTGATGCTGATGATGATGCTGAGGGTGGTGATTATGATGCTGATGGTGATGATGGTGGTTATGATGCAGATGGTGATGATGATTCTGGTGGTTATGATGCTGATGGTGATGATGGTGGTTATGATGCAGATGGTGAAGATGATTCTGGTGGTTATGATGCTGATGGTGATGTTGATGGTGATGGTGGTGGTTATGATGTTGATGGTGATGATGGTGGTTATGATGCTGATGGTGGTGGTGATTGTGGTAGTTATGCTGCTGGTGATGCTGATGATGATGCTGAGGGTGGTGATTATGATGCTGATGGTGATGATGGTGGTTATGATGCAGATGGTGATGATGATTCTGGTGGTTATGATGGTGATGATGATGGTGATGGTGGTGATTATGATGCTGATGGTGATGATGGTGGTGGTTATGATGCAGATGGTGATGATGATTCTGGTGGTTATGATGGTGATGATGATGGTGACGGTGGTGATTATGATGCTGATGGTAGTGATGATGATGGTGATGGTGGTTAGGATGGTGATGATGATGGTGATAGTAGTGATGATGATGGTGATGGTAGTGATGATGATGTTGATGGTGGTGATGATGATGGTGACAGTGATAACTAAGGAAGAGGAGGAGAGATTTGTACTGAGCATTTACAATGGCCTGGGGCTGGCTTCATAGTTCACCACTGCATTGGGAACCAGTGGTCTCCCTCGTGGTCCACTCCTGTCCGCTACACCAGCGGCTCTCCACACTGAGCCAGGTCGCTCAGTGGTTAGAGCATCAGCTCCACTGGAAGGCTGCCAGAGCCCCTTCCTCAGAGTTCCTGATTCCATAGGCTCGGGGCAGAGCCTGGGGATTTGCATCGCTAACAAGTCCCTAAGTGATGCCGAGGCTGTTGGTCTGGGCCTCCCCCTGTGAAGACCAGTTCCTGAACTATTTTTATCTGTGTTTGCGACGTAACTGCAAACCTGCCGGCACCAGAGTGGCTGAGGAAGAGCTGTTTTTGAGCCCTTCCACGGCCTTTGTTTATCATGTTGTTCTTTGCCTTTCTGCTGAGGCCCCGGAGCCCTGTGAGAGCTACGCATTTGGAGGAAGGGGTGACTGCAGACTGCCCCCCGCCGCCTCAGGCTGAAGCTCCACATGTTCAACCTGTGACAGCCACCTACCTCCCCCTCTTCCTCCTCCCTGCTCAGTTCTCTCTTCTTCCAAATACCATCCTTCCCACTAAGTGCGTGAGGGGTGAGGGGCTGAAGATACCCCACTGGGCCCTCACTGTAAGCAGGGGTGGGAACGTCCGGCTCACGGACCGTGTAAGGCAGGCAGAACCGTTAGTGCTGGCGCTGCCGAGGCGAGAGGGGTGAGCTAATGAAACGCTGGACCCCACAGAGCAGCTCGCAGTTAAGTCGCCGTTTTGTACGGCCCGCCCGCGGGTGATGTCATCAATATCCACACGGCCCTTGGCAACTAGAAGGTTCCCCACCCCTGCCCTAGCCTATCACCCCTCCTGGTGGCAGGCACTCAGCACCCTCCAATGTCTACTCCGATGACATGGTGGCATTAGAAACAAACCACTTAGCCATGTCCAGCCGGAGGCTCGCCCTCGCCCGCTCTGGGGACCACGTTAGTAGATAAAACATTTGCTAAGAGACTGAAGTAAATGGTCATTTTTTTTTCCTTTTTGGCCAAAGAGATAAACCAACGCCTCCCCCCTGCCCCCCTCTTCCTCTCTCTCTCTCTCTCTCTCTCTCTCTCTCTCTCACATTCTCTTGCTCTCTCTCTCTCTTGCTCTCTCTCTTTAGTAAACTTGTCCTCACATGTGTCACAGTGTCTGAAAAGAAAGATCTTGTCACGTCCCATCCACATCCAAATGTCACATCTGCAACACCACTGCTTCTTCGCTGGGGGTGGGTCCCGAGCACGGCCACACTGTGGGATTCCTTAGTCTTCTCCTCCGGGGCCTGTTCTGTCCTCCTTCCTCCACTCTCTCTGCTAATCGCTGGAAGAGGAGGGAGGCCTTCCGTCCCTCGGATCCTCAGTCCCTAATTCACAGTGACACGCGGGTGGCTGGAGGAGAGACGTCCTCCTCCACATTTCCCCCGCCCCTTGCCCAGCCACCTGGGACAGCATCTCCCCAGGGGCAGCATTCCCCGAAGGCGTTTCTGTGCTCGTCAGCACGGCCTAGGGTGACCCTGAGCGGGGGCAGTGAAGGGTGGAGAAAGACAGACGAGAGGATGAAAGCTGGGTCCAGGTGGGACGTGGTCCTCTCTGATGGAGAGCGAGCGACGGCACCAGGGACGACAAGCCTTGCCTTCATTCGACAGCCAGATGCCACGAGGCAAAGGAAGGGCATGGTCAAGATGCTGACAACCTTCTCATGGGGTTCAGTCCTACTCAGGTACACGCACCTGAACTCTATCACATTCATGTCACTCACACACACGGGCCACGTGTGCGGACCATAGATAGGTTCAGGCTCACGATAGCTGTCGGTTATCATGGTGCGGGGAGGCTCTGCCCTCCAAGCTGGGACTCGCACGTGGCCACGAGGGGACTGAGCCCTCTCATTGGTCCGAGGCTTGAACCTGTCCAAACACTGCAGCCGCTCCCCACAGGTTTCGATCTATCTTCAGACTAAATCCATTCCAACGACTTGTGAGCCGCAGAAGAGAAAGAGGATTTCAGATCATATATGTCTGGACCAAAGCCGCGGCCATGCCAGACGCGGTTCTGCGCTGCGGTGCTCACAGGGGGAGTTTTACACTGAGCGTGTTCACGGCTTGGGCCGCCCGCCTGTCACTCATTACCTGAGTTCTGTCGTGGCAAAGGGGAGTCCGCAAGACGCTGGAGAAAATGACGTGACCTTCCCTTTGTGCAGAACTCCTTGGAGGACAGGAGCCTGGAACCCGTCACGTCCGTGGTGCTGCAGGTCCTGAGGCAGTGCTACCCCAAGGGTCCCCTTCCCTTGGTCTCAGCCAGCAGTGCCTACGCCTTCCCCGCCCCCGGGCACCTCGCCTCGGAACCCCCACACGTTCTCACTGAAGGTAAAGTAAGTGGGTGCCACGCTGGGGATGAAGCCCGTGACCCGAGAATCGAACCGACACCTTCTGGCTCCTGGGTTGATGCTCAACCGCTGAGCCACGCCAGCTGGGCTAGAAAAGTGTTTCTAAACCGTATTGCTATTGGCCTGTGACTGGACAGTTCTTTACAATGAGTTTGTATTTATTTTAAAAAAAATGTTTTTACTGATTTCAGAGAGGAAGTGAGAGAGAGAGAAAAGATGGAAATACCCATGGTGAGAGAGAATCCTGGATCGGCTGCCTCCTGCATGCCCCCTACTAGGGATCGTGCCTGCAATCCGGGCCTGTGCCCCTGGCCGTGACCTCCTGGTTCCTAGGTCCACGCTCAACCCCTGAGCCACGCTGGCCGGGCTGGAATCGGTATTTTTCCAGAGCCGTCACTTTGCCGCAGTGGCACTGGCTGTGTCTGTGGACTTGTGTTTCAAATAAGCTCCTTCAGATCAAAATAATTAGGGAGTTGATCTCACTGCAGCACATTTTGCATGTAGGTGACCTCTAACCTTTGGCAAGGTTAGCTGCAGACATTCTTCTAGGTTGGTAGGGGAAGCCAGCATGGTATGCCCTGTGTCATTTCATTCTGCAAAATGCGAGCAGAATAAAATGAGCGGGATGGCAGCGTAGCCATCTGACACGGTGCTCAGGTCTTGTATGAGCTCTGGGATGCGTTGGGGTGGCGTGCACTTCATGAGCTCCTGATTGGTCAGGGGGAGACGTGCTGACCCAAACCCGAGACAAAGGGGCGAGCCTCACCCGCTTGCTCTCCATTTCCCCACCCAGAGGACTTTGAAGATGATGGTGACGAAGAAGCAGACAGAGACTCCGATTCTGAAGACGCGAAAGGGGAGGTAGGTACAGCTTTTGCATGTAGGGATCTCCAGTTCACGGCAGACAAGGGGCGATGTCACTGTCTGTCGTCAGCTGATCCCAGTGTGAATTTTAAGGGCTGACTGTTATATTTCTGCCCAGTGCCTGGCAGATTGTTTTGCTCCATAAATGGCAGCTGCTGTACTTTATTAAAAAAAAAAAAAAAAATATATATATATATATATATATATATATATATATGTGTGTGTGTGTGTGTGAGTGTATATATATGTGTGTGTGTATATATATATGTGTGTGTGTGTATATATATATATATATATATATGTATATATATATATATATATTGTTATTGATGTCAGAGAGGAAGATAGAGGGAGAGAGAGAGAGAGAAACATCAATGATGAGAGAGAATCATGGATCAGCTGCCTCCTGCATGCCCCACACTGGGGATTGAGCTTGCAACCCATCATGTGCCCTGATTGGGAATCAAACCGGGACCTCCTGGCTCCTGGGTTGATGCTCAATCACTGAGCCACACCAGTGGCCTAAGAATGTGTTTCTAAACTGTGGTGCTATTGGCATGTGACTGGACAGTTCTTTGTTGATGGGGGCTGTACCTATGCAGTGTCTGATGTTTAGCAGTATCCCTGGCCTCCACCCACTAGATGGCAGTAGCACCCCTTCACTCTCCCCCTCCCCCCACAACCTCCTGTCCCAGTCATGAACCAGAATTGTCTCCAGGAAGGATCCAATGTCCCTTGTGGGGCAAAATCACCCGATCAGAGAACCGCTGCTCTGTAGTAATGGTAACTTTACCGAGGGATGTAATTCTGTCTTTGTTCATGTTGGTGGACTTCAACTTGGACAAGCCCTTAGTGAGAGTTTCTTAATTTTGTCATCTTCAAAATAAGACTGAGAAGTAAATGCTACCCTTTAAGACATTCCTGGATATAAAATCTGGATTTAAAAATATCCATCCATCCATCCATCCGTGTGTACCTCTATGTATCTATTTATCACCTATCTATGCATCTATATTTCTATCTATGTGCCTATCTATCCATCAATCTATGCCTCTATCTAGCTATCATCTATATATCTACTTATCAATTCATCAATCTATCTATGCACCTATCTATCAATCTATGCATCTATCTATGCAACTATCTATCAATGCAACCATCCATCCATCCATCCATCTATCCATCTCCCTTCCTCCTTTTATTTTTTCTTACCTATTGGCCTGTCTTCCTGTCTCTTTAGAGAAAGGAGGCGTTCTGAGTTCTCTATATAGCAATCGCTCACCTTGCTGATGACAGTAGCTGCCTATAAGGACCCCCTCTTAGCCGGGTCTGCAGGCTAAGACTGCCATTGACACTCTGGTGTTCTCCGGGTTTCACTGATAATAGAATCATTTCTGAAGTCATCGGTGGAAAATTGGTTCTTTGCTGTAGCTCGGCAGTGCGGGACTCGGAGTCCGCGCCGAATTATTTGAATAATGCTGTGCTGCTGCAGCCATCCATCAATGCCACATTCCCCACCCCTCCCGCCCGCTCCCGGAGGACCGGACGTCTAATGAAGAGTGTCAGCCACTCGTGTATCTGACGTGCAAGGACCAGCTGCAGCCCATGCCTCTCTTCACTCCGACCTCACTGCCCAGTGCTGACTCTGTTGCCGTGGGTGCCAGCCTGGGCCATGGCCGAGGCTGCCCCAGAGATGGAGGAGGCCAGGAGGGCCTGAGAGAGAAAGCTGGGAGCCCAACACCAGGCTGCAGAGTGCGGGCCTGGTGCGTTCTGCACCGGGAAATATCATTTCGTCTCCCGCACAGGATCTATCTTTCTCCTTTTAATTTGAAGTTTGGAGGGAAATTGTGGAAGATGGATGGAATATTGCATTTTCTCTCCCCTTCTTTCCCTCCCCTCCCTGGTCTCTCCTGGCTCAAGAATACAAATATTAAAAAAATGTATTGATTTCTGAGAGGGAAGGAGAGAGGTAGAAATACATCCATGGTGGGAGAGAATCATGGATTGGTTGCCTCCTGCATGCCCCACACTGGGGACCGAGCCCATAATCCAGGCAGGGACCCTGCTGGGAATGGGACAGTCAACCACTGAGCCACACCGGCCGGGCTTTTTCTTTATTCCTAAAAAGCAGTCCGACCTATTAAGCCGTCCTTTGCGGAGGCAGGCACTGTCATCTGGAGGCAAGGACACCATGTCCCCGGATTGTGCAGTCTCGTCTGCATCTCATCTCGATGTTCCTCAGGGTGGCTTTGTCGGTGGTGACATGGGTCTCACATGTTCCACTGTAGGACGATGACTTGGAAACAGACATGAACAAGCTGAGCTCCAAACCTGGCCTTGACCGCCCCGAAGAGGAGCTGAGCCAGTACGAGGCCATGTGCCTCGAGCTCTCCTGTGGCTTTGAGGTGGGTCGTACGCCGCAGTTCTGGCCCTCTTCTTCCTCCCCACTCCCCCCTCCCCCCTTCGGGTATGCTGGATTCTCTGATGGGGCCTCTGCAGAACCTGGGGCCACACGGGCCTGCAGATGGAGGAAGCGCATGGCTCACCTCTAGCCATCTGCTTCTGAGAGAGAAGGCCGACCAGCGTGGCCCAGGGGTTGGGTGTCGACCCAGGAACCATGAGGTCACGGTTCCATTCTGGCTGATTTCCTTGTCCCCTTGTCAGAGGTGGGAGCGCTGTGCCCGATGGCTTTCCGCAGGAGGCGCGCAGCCGGGTCCCAGGGTTGCTGGTCAGGAGAAGCACATTGCGGACCTCGTGTCTAGGGAGGTTGATCCAGGGGCTGTTGCTGCCGCCAGCGTGTCAGACCTGCCTTTTGATCTTGCTTCTTGCTGAGGACTCTCCATAAATCACGAATTCAGCTGTCTGTGATGGTACAGGCCAGTCCTGTGTCGGAGGGAGTTAGTACCATTTACTTCACTCCAGAAAGCAAAAAAGGGATCTGCAGGAAGTTTCTGGGAGGAAATTGCAGTTCAGTGTAAAGGATTGTTTATACTTTTTGTAAACAATCAGAATGATCCTTTAAAAAAAATTACTGATTTTTACAGAGGGGAAGGAAGAGGGCTAGAGAGTTAGAAACATCAGTCAGCCGCCTCCTGCACACCTCCTACTAGGATGTGCCCGCAACCAAGGTACATGCCCTTGATTGGAATTGAACCTGGGACCTTTCAGTCCGCAGGCCAAAGCTCTATCCACTGAGCCACACCGGTAAGGGCCAGAATGATTGTTAAACAAAAGACACTTCCTTGGGGTGCAGTGAAGACCCTAAAAGTAAGGTTCTTCAACCAGACGAGTGAACTTATTGGGGGTGTTGCAGAAGGCATCCCTGTACTTCTTAGGATTATACTAGCTCCAGCCAAAGCCCCTTGCAAATGAGAGTTTCTTTGATTCTGCCATTTGTTTGAATCTTTTTAAAAAAGTCTTCACCCTTAGGATATTTTCCATTGATTTTTAGACAGGGGGGAAGGGAAGGAGGGAGAGAGAAACGTTGATGTGAGAGAGACACATTGATTGGTTGCCTCCTACAACAGCTTCAAGCCAGGCAGGGGATCAAGCCTGCGGCCGAGGTACATATGTGCCCTTGACCAGAATTGAACCTGGGACCCTTCAGTGCGCAGGCCGACGCTCTATCCACTGAGCCACACCAGCCAGGGCCATTTCTTGGACTCTGGAAATGTAGTCTCTCTGTGGCTAACCTGGGAGAAAGCTCCTTAATCCAGAGGGTTTGTGCTGAGCTCTGTGCCCAGAGAGTGTGGACAGGGAGGGGTGGGCTTGTCTGCCTGGCAGGGGACACTGCCTTGTTCTCTGCTCTACACCCAAAGGAGCTGGCGCCCACCCCTGGAGATGACTTAACCCCCGATGCCAACCACCTCCACATTCCGCCCGCTGCCCCCCCGAAGCAGCATCGCCTGGGTGAGGACCAAAGCTCCCGGGGGCAGGGAAAGGAAGATGCACCCGAGACGTCCCTCCTGAGCGCCGCCAAGACGGGGAGGTCCCCTGTGCTCCCAGTTTCCAAAAATGGGCCTGGAACAAACCCGCACCCCAACGCCCACCCCCACGGGCTTGGGATGGATCCTTCGGGAAAGGAAGTCCCTGACCTGGAGACTCTCCTGCAAGAGGAGGCTTGGGACATGGACATGACCCCCGGCGTCAGGATAAGCGCCTCCCTTCCCGGCCCCGCTCCGCCCGGGGGCACTGTGGACGGGATCCACAGGCTTCTGCAGACACAGCCCCGGCACGTCCCCTTCCACGACCCCTATGTCTACATGGCCAACGCCAGAGGAACCAGGTCCGTGGCTGACTTCAAGACGCTGGCCTTCCCTGACCTCTGGGGCCACTGCCCCTCACCCTCCCCGGAACCCCTCCTGGAACGCAAGCGCGGAATCCAAAGGTGAGATGGTTCTGATTCAAGAACTACCATATTTTCCGGCGTATAAGACGACTCTTTAACCCAGGAGAATCTTCTCAAAAGTCGGGGGTCGTCTTATACACCAGGTGTCATCTTATAGGGTGGGTATATCCCAAACTCTATGTTTAACTGGAAAAGTTGGGGGTTGACTTATATGCCCAGTTGTCTTATACACCGGAAAATATGGTATGTTTTTTCTCTTCTTTTTTTGTTTAAAAGATATATTTTTATTGATTTCAGAGAGAAGGGAGAATGAGAGGGGGAGAGAAACATCAATGGGTAGAGAGAATCATTGATTGGCTGCCTCCTACATGCCCTCACTGGGGATGGAACCCACCAGCTGGCTTGTGCCTTTGACTGGAATCAAACCTGGGACCCTTGAGTCTGCAGGCTGCCACTCTATCTACGGAACCAAACCAGCTAGGGCTGTTTTTATTGATTTTTAGAGAGAAAGAGAGACTGAGAGAGAGAGGGAGGGAGAGAGGGAGAGAGGAAGGGAGAGGGCTAAAGAGATAGAAACATCAATGAGAGAGGAACTCATTGACTGGCTGCCTTCTGCATGTCCCCTCCTGGGGATGGAGCCCACAATCTGGGCATGGCCCCTGACCGGGAATTGAACCAGCGACCTTCTGGTTCCTGAGTTGATGCTCAACCACTGGGCTATACCAGCCAGGCAACTTTCCTATTTTTCTGATGACTCCCAAGATGATCATTGGACGAGTGGGGTAAGGAGTGAGGGTCAGCCTTCAAAATGTTTCCAATTTCCTCTTCAGGGTCAAGATACTCGAGGATATCCGGAGGCTTCTTCAGCCCAGCGACGTGATAGGCAAAGTCGTCTTCAGCTTGGACGAGCCTTGGTAGGTGGGCGTGCCCAGCAGTGGAAGGGCGGTGGGCGCAGCCTGGAGAATTCTGTCCACGCCATGAGGAAGGAGCGCGCTTCCGGTGCGCCACGCCTCCCTACTCCTGCCCTCGGCGTGGCGCACACGTGGCTTCAAAATCTAGGAGAGAGCTCACCTCTCAGAAATGCCATACTGGCCGAGACCGGTTTGGCTCAGTGGATAGAGCTTCAACCTGCAGCCTGCAAGGTCCCAGGTTCAATTCCGGTCAGGGGCATGTACCTTGGTTGTGGGCACATCCCCAGTAGGGGGCGTGCAGGAGGCAGCTGATCGATGTCTCTCTCTCATTGATGTTTCTAACTCTCTATTCCTCTCTGTAAAAAATCAATAAATATTTTTTTTTTAAAAGAAAAGAAATGTCGTACTGTACCCAACTGCGGCAGTAATACAGGAGCCCACGTTCCCTCCTTCCTTACAGGCAAGACACGGCTCCCGACTGCTTGTGCTTCTCCTCCAAGTTTGAGTCGGGAAACCTGCGCAAAGCCATCCAAGTGCGTGAGTAAGTAAAGGAAGCTGTAGTGGGCCCTGACCGGTGTGCTCAGTGGTTAGAGCACTCGCCAGAGGCCCGCAGGGTCTCAGGTTCTATTCCCTGTCAGGCCACGTACCTGGGTTGCAAGCTTTGCCCTGGTGGGGGCTCTTTCACATCGATGCTTCTCTCTCTTTCTCTTCTCCTCTCTCTAAAAACATCAGTGGGGAAAAAGAAAAATGTTCTGGTGAGGATTAACCAAAAAAACCCCATAAATAAATAAAATAAATAAATTAATTAATAAAAGCTGCAACAGGGTGGCCCCAGGCAGCTCAAGAAAGCAGTATGACCACCTCTTCCTCACTGATGGGGAGCTTGCCATCAGCCGTGGTGGAGGTTACACCATGCAAATTGGCAGCCACCACAAGTGAATCCCAAGTGCATTTTTTAAAAAAAGTATATATATTTTTATTGATTTCAGAGAGGAAGGGAGAGGGAGAGAGAGATGGAAACACGCATGATGAGAGAGAGAGCCATTTGTCGGCTGCCTCCTGCACGCCCCCAAGGGGGATTGATCCTGCAACCCGGGTTTGTGCCCTGACTGGGAATTGAACCATGACCTCCTGGTAGGTTCCTAGGTCAGGGCTTAACCACTGAGCCACCTCAACGGGGCCATACACCGTATTAATTAATCCTTACGAGCAGCACTGGAAGCGGGGTCACTGTTCCCATTTTCCATAAGAGAAGACTGAGGTTTCCAAGCAACTTCTAACTTCCCATAGGCCCAGCCTATCCAACCAGACAGGATCGGCATTTCTCTGCTCCTACCACACCTGCCTTTTTCCAGCTTGCTAGACACTTGATTGCGGCTTAACCACTTGATATGTAAGACACAGCTGATGCTAAGACCCTGTGCCCCGCTGGCCGGGCAGGCCCGCTGCCCATGCCCATTGTTGTGAGATGTGGTTGAGAAGTGCCCCTCACCAGCCCTCCACCTCGGGTCTCAGATCTGCCCGCGAGAACCCGAGCTGTGCGGGTTCTCAGTGCGGGGCAGTTCCCTTAAAGACACATAACCCTCCGCCCTCGTCCCCCCTCGGCAGGTTTGAGTACGACTTGCTGGTCAACACTGACATCAACTGCACCCAGTACCAGCAGTGGTTCAGCTTCAAGGTGCGCGGCATGAGGGCCGCCACCCCGTACCGCTTCAACATCATCAACTACGAGAAGCCCAACAGCCAGTTTAACTACGGTAGAGCTGGCGGGGGGTGGCGGGGGCAGGGGGAGGGAAGGAGGGAGGGTGCCACAGGCTTTCTGGGCTACCCCAGGGATGATGTGATCTTGAGGGCGTTTGGATCCTTACCAGAGTCCCGCTGGGTTCCCAAAGCATTGAAGCTGCGTTGGCACATTTTATTTTTTAATCCTCACCCAAGGATACTTTTTCCCCATTGACTTTTGGAGAGAGGGGAAGGGAGAGGGAGAAGCAGAGAAGAACATTGATGTGAGAGAGACACATCCATTGGCTGCCTCCAGCCTGCCCCCAACCAGGGCTGGGAGCCTGCAACCAAGGTATGTGCCCTTGACCAGAATTGAACCAGGATCCTTCAGTCCACAGGTTGATGCTCTATCTACTGAGCAACACTGGCCAGGGCTGAGTTGACACATTTTGGTTGTCAGGTGTGGCAAGATGGTGGCCAGCACATGGCAAATTGCTACTGTGGAAGAGGGAACCAAAGTCCCCGTTTGCCGTGGGATGTCCATACCACCCATGGCACCCCACTACCTCCTGTCTCACTTGCGCTGTCTTGAACTTTTTTTCTTTTTTAAAAAAAATATATTTTTTTATTGATTTCAGAGAGGAAAGGAGAGGAAGAGAGAGATAAAAACATCTATGATGAGAGAGAATCATGAATCGGCTGCCTTCTGCATGCCCCACACACTGGGGATCGGGCCTGCAACCTGGGCAGGTGCTCTGATGGGAATTGAGCTGTGACCTTCTGGTCTGTAGGTCTACGTTCAACCACTGAGCCACGCCTGCTGGGCTGCAGCGCCTTTCATCATGTCTGCAAGGTCGCTCTTGCAGTAAAAAGTAGCATTCACTGGTTGCAGAATTAAGACCTGGGTATCCTTGAGGGCCATCACACAGCCGGCTGCAGCTCTCTTGCCCTTCTCTCTCTTGCCCCAGGGGACTAACGCGGCCTCTGTCTTGTGTAGGGATGCAGCCCACCATGTATTCTGTGAAGGAGGCTCTTCTCGGGAGACCCACCTGGAAGCGGACGGGCTATGAAATCTGCTATTACAAGTGAGTCCGAATATTGGTTAGTTTCTTTGCTCCGCTCTTTCATTTGTTCTCCATTTCCCGCTTTTCCATGTTGCTCTGACACACCTCAGCCATAAGTGCTTGTCTGCTGCACTTGTCACCATCCCTGTGGCAATTGACCCACCCTTCAGAAGCATGTGAAATGGCACCCACCGGAGATTTCAAGCAGTAGCTTTCGACGTGCTGAATATGGTCTGTCTTCGTGCAGGCACATTAGCACCTGGAGACCGCGCTGGCTATTCGAAGTGGTGCTAGTACAGACTCAACCTGTGATCAGTGCATCAAGCTGTAATTCTTTTCCTCTTTCCTGTTCGTTTTTCGTGAGCAAAAAGCCTGAGAAATTCTGGCCTATTCTTTTGTTAAAAAAAAAAATATATATATATATCTATATATATATATAGATATATCTATATCTATATCTATATCTATATATCTATATATCTATATATCTATCTTTATTATTAAAAGAATTACAGATGCCACCCTTTTTCCCCCATTGACTCATTCTAGGCCGCATCCACCCCCTGTCTCAGGTCTTCTTCATCCTATTTCTGTGTCCAGGGGTTATGCATATATGCACACAAATTCTTTGGCTGATCTCTTCCCACTCACCCACCCCACTTTCCCTCTGAGATTCGTCAATCTGTGTTCCATGCTTCTCTGTCTCTGGATCTATTTCGTTCATCCATTTATTTTGTTCTTTTGCTTTCACATATGGGTGAGGCCAGGTGATACCTATCTTTCTGGCCCACTCCTGTTCATCCTGTCCTTCAGTTTTTCCAGGTAGATGAGAGAGAATTTGTGACAAATATGCAGAATCAAATGTATTTTTTTTAAATAAAAGAGGAAGGGTCTTCAAAATTCATCTTCAACCCTTGACTACTAACCACTTTCAGTGATGTATCCTGTTAAATTGTCATGAAACTGATATGATTCATAGCTCTTTTTTTATTTTATTGATTTTTTTTAGAGAGAGTAAGGAGAGGGATAGAGAGTTAGAAACATCAATGAGAGAGAAACATCGATCAACTGCCTCCTGAATACTCCCTGCTGGGGATGTGCCGGAAACCAAGGTACATGCCCTTGACCAGAATCAAACCCGGGACCCTTTAGTCCCCAGGCCGACGCTCTATCCACTGAGCTACACCAACCAGGGCATGATCCATAGTTCTTGATAAAAGAATCCCAGACTCATGAGTTGCTTATGTGTGCATTTGGGAGGGGGGAAATAAAATACAAATTCACATGGGAAAAAAGGATAGCAGTTGTTGGAACAGGTAGAAAATATATAATTATCAGCTCATTTGCGTGTGTGTGTGTGTGTGTGTGTGTGTGTGTGTGTGTGTTTAATAAAAATGGTAAACTAGTACTTATTTTCTTGGATAAATTAAGTCTTATCTTTTTCTCAGATTATAGGAGGCCCTATAAAAACTATTATCATCTTAACTGGTGTGACTTGGTTGAGCATCCACTTATGAACAGGGAGGTCACGGTTTGATTCCCCATCATGCCAGAGTTTCAGGCTTGATCCCCAGTAGGAGGCAGCCAATCAGTGATTCTCTTTCATCATTGATGTTTCTCTCTCTCCTCCTTCCTCTTTGAAATCAATAAAAATATATTTTTTAACAAGTCTGCCAACAGTGGGGAGGGAAGAATCCACACATCCAAAATTCACCTGAGACCCTGGCTAGTTTGGTTCAGTGGATAGAGCATCAGCCTGTGGACTGAAAGGTCCCAGGTTCAATTCCGGTCAAGGGCACATGTCCAGGTCACAGGCTCGATCCCCAGTGGGGGGCATGCAGGAAGCAGCCCATCAATGATTCTCTCTCCTCATGGATATTTCTCTCTCTCTCTCCCTCTCCCTTCTTCTCTGAAATCAATAAAAATACAGTGGCACCTCGAAATATGAGTGCCCTAACATACAAGATTTTTGAGATACGAGCCATGGAGTGAGCAATTTTTGCTTTGAAACACGAGCAACAGTTGAGATACGAGTAATCACGCGGATCTGCCACCTGCATACGACCCACCAGTTTACCGAGACTCGAGCGTCTCATAGTTTCCCACCCCTCAAGGTTACGGAATGAATTAAACTCATATCTCGAGGTACCATTGTATATATATTTTTAAAATTCACCTTGGCTTGAGCCCCGAGGAAAGCCAATGTTGATATTAATAGCTTTTAGACTCATTAATGAGACCATTGTTCTGTGATCAAAGAGGAACAGAGGGCTGACATGGAAACCATCAATGGGTAATGTAACCATTTTTCATTTCCCAGCCCGAACACCACCCAGATGAAAGGATAAGGTTGTTACTTCACAGCGTCCTTTGTTCAGCCACGTTTCACCTCGTTATGTAAACATGTTCCCAGTAATGCTTGAAGCCCAGGCCCGTGTGTGTGTCACCGTTCAGCCACCAAACAGAGGATGGCTAGGGGTAGAGAGTCCTCCTCTCCTCCTGCCCCTTTTTAAAAAAATACATTTCATTGATTTTTTTTACAGAGAGGAAGGGAGAGAGATAGAGATTAGAAACATCGATGAGCTATTGCCTGCACACCTCCTACTGAGGATGTGCCTGCAACCATGGCACATGCCCTTGACTGGAATGGAATCTGGGACCCTTCAGTCAGCGGGCCGATGCTCTATCCACTGAGCCAAACTGGTCAGGGCAGTGGTTGGCAAACTCATTAGTCCACAGAGCCAAATATGAGAGCCCAAGTTTTTTAAACTTAGACTTCTTTTAATGCCACTTCTTCAAAACAGACTCGCCCAGGCCGTGGTATTTCGTGGAAGAGCCACACTCAAGGGGCCAAAGGGCCGCATGTGGCTCACGAGGCGCAGTTTGCAGACCAGGGCGATCTCTCCCTTTGGGTGGATCCGCTTTGGAGGGCTTCTTTGCCTCAGCCCCGCCTTTACCTGGTGTGGGACTGAGAATGCTGTCCCCTCCTCATTGGCGTCTGGACGGTGCAGCCCCGCTGTCAACACGTCTTGGGAAAGCCGCTGGGCTGTCTCAGCATCGTCGGCAGCAAGGCCACGGAGCACCATCTGGCGGCGCCTGGGGGAATATTGCTCGGAAAAGCCCTTCTGGGGGCTGGGGAGGTGGATGCGGTTCTCTGAAGTCTCAGAATCGGCTCCTCATCTCTGACAAAGGGAACCGTGCGGTCTCGAGCCAGGGGAAGCCGGACCATGGTTGGGGTGACAGATGTGTGTCCTTTTGGGAGGAAGGTGGTGGAGAGTGGAGAGAACCGGTCCTGGCAGACGGACAGATGGGGGTGCGGGTCCCCCATTGGCCACAACCTGGTTTTCCGGTTTCCCACGCCTTTGTTTCTCTGTCTGCCCCAAGGGCCGGGGCAGTGACCACATTGGACACCTTGATACGTTTCGAGTTGAAACACAACACAGAGTAGGGATGGCTCAGGAAGCCCTCCGGGCAGGTGGAGGGAGAAGAAGAACTGTATTCTGGGTAATCTGGGGAGAGGCAGAGGTTTGGAAACCCCACATTTGGGTAAAAAAAAATGTATTCTTTTTCCCTCAATATACTTTTATTGATGACAGAGAGGAAAGGAGAGAGAGAAACATCCATGATGAGAGAGAATCGGATTGGCTGCCTCCTGCACAACCACTCCTGGGGATCAAGCCTGGGACCTGACCAGGAATTGAACCGTGACCTCCTGGTTTGTAGGTCGATGCTCAAACCCTGAGCCACCTCCGCCCAGTGGACCAGCCTAGACATTGCTGACGGCTCTCTCGTGCCCTCTCTCAGCATGCGAGTGACCGTATGAGCAGCCTAGAGCCCCGAATGCCGGTCTCCGTCCCTCCTCCCTCACCCTCCTCTCTCCTCTTTTCTCTTTTAGAAATCACTATCGCGAGAGCCTGGCTGTCACCGAGGGTGCATCCAGGAAATGCTATTACACCCTCACCTTCTCCATCACCTTCCCGCACCACGGGGACGTCTGCTACCTGGCCTACCACTACCCCTACACCTACACCGCCCTCATGGTAACTTCCTCTTTGCGGCATGACCCCGAGGGACCAGGGCGATCTCCGAGGTGCCCCGGAAATACTCAGTGCCCTGGAATCCCGGGGAGCCTGGGCTTGTAGTCACTGACTCAGTGGCTTTCCTTCAGCCACATTTCTTGGACAGAGCAGGAGGCGGAGGGCGTGCCCAATGGCATTCTCACGGCCTGAGTGACATGCCGCGTGGCTCATTGCCAGGTGGCAGGTGGGAGGGGTGGTGTTCCCAGGGGGCTTCACTCAGAAGCCCTCAGTGCAGACAGTGAAGTGGTGGCCTCTCTGGCCTGGCTCAGTGGTCGACACCAACCTCTGAACCAGGAGGCCGTGGTTCCATTCCCGTCAGCTCACACACAGGCCCAGTTCGCGGGCTCGGTCCCCAGGAGGGGGGCATCTAGGGTTCTCTTTCATCACTGATGCTTCTCTCTCCCGCCCTCTCGTTTGCTCTCTGAAATTAATAACATATGTGTGTGTGTGTGTGTGTGTGTGTGTGTATATATATATATATATATATATATATATATATATATATATATACACTTTTTTTTTTTAAGTGAGGTGGTGAGACTGTAGTTGAAATGGGGTGGAAGCGTGTGGTGAGAAGCATATTTACAGCCCGTGGGCTCTGGACAGGAGAGAAGCAGGAAATAAAGCTCGGGAGTCTCCTTCCAGCGGGTGCCGGTGTTAGGAGGATCGGGGCGGAGAGGACGAGGGGATGAGTAAAGAGCCGGATGACTGCAGTGAGGTCTCTGATGCTTTCTATAGATATGCTTTTATCAACGTTTTAGAAAGAGGGAGAGAAGATAGAAACATCGATGTTAGAGAAAGATAGATCGGCCGCCTCCCTCATGTCCCCCTACTGGGGGTGGAGCCTGCAACCTGGGCATGTGCCCCACCCGGGAATCTAACCACTGACCTGGACCTGGAGGGGGCATGGGACGATGTTCCATCCACCGAGCCACACCAGCCTTGCTGTGCTGTTTTTATGAGGGGTGCGGTGTGGGCCGGTCCAGACCTGAAGTGGGGCTCAGCATCCTGTGTCCTCTCAGGCCCTGCAGACAATCCACGAGACAAACCTGAGCAAGCTGCTGACACCCTGCGGTGTGAGAAAGCTGGCACCCCGTCCCTCGCCCCTAGCAACTTCCAGGGTGTCCTGAGGATTAACGAGCTCGCGCATCTCAGAGAAGCACTTGCATCCTCCGTGTTAATGCAAACCGTTATTAGCATATTCATAATAATAGGTGTATCTGCGAGCGTAGGTATCACTTAGCCTGAAGGATGAGCGTGTTGGCGCCACGTCTGTGCGGAGATAGAGAAGATAATAACCCAGAACATCTTTGCCTTCCACCACAGAGATAATTCGAGTCTAAATGAAGATTTTTTTTTTTCTCTCTCTATCCACCAAGAAAGGCGTAGCTGAAACCGTGTGGCTCGCTGCTTCCGGAAAGCCCATCTGGCCTTCTCCCCCACCTGCCACGTTGGTTGGAGAGAGATTTTTGCTGTTTCCCAGACTGTGAGAGATACACAACGAGTATTATTTGTGGTTCCCTCGTAGGAGTTCAGGACGCTCATCCAAGACACGCGCACCCCCAGCGAGGCTGGGGCGAGCCCGGTTTGTTAGAAAACATGCTAGTTGCCCTTGAGGCCTGGAGACAGGCAGCATTCAGACTCCCAGCTCCACCGCCTTTCTTCCCGTCTCACCTGGATTCTGCACGCACAGGCGTCCCGGGGGCGAGACTCCTTCAGTGCGGGGTGGCCTTTGCAGCCCGGGCCTGAACCGCGGGCCCCGACACTGTTCTGCTCACTGGTTAGATGCCTTGGCCGCTGCTGACATCCTCAGTGGCAGCTGCTGTCACACGTTAGAAGGCACAGGGGCCTGGGGAGGAGTCTCCCTCCTGCCCGGCGTTCATAGGTGCACAAAGGGAGGCCTCAGGGATCCCACATCTGGCTGGCGGCCCAGCACGAGACCCAGCATTGTCTTTGACATCCCTCATGGGCCCTTTCTACTTCGCTGAGGAAGCATGTAGAAGAACTCTGGGTGGGATCAGACCGGTATGGTCCCGAGCCACTGCAACGTAGGCCATTTAAAAAAAAAAATACACTGCCCTAACCAGTTTGGCTCAGTGGATAGAGCATCAGTCTTCGGACTGAAGGATCCCAGGTTCAATTCCATTCAAGGACATGTACCTTGGTTGTGCCCAGTAGGGGGTGTGCAGGAGGCAGTTGATTGATGTTTCTCTCTCATCGATGTTTCTAACGCTATCCTTCTCCTTTCCTCTCTGTAAAAAATCAATAAAATATTTTTCTAAAAAAACATGCATTTTTATTGATTTCAGAGAGGATGGGAGAGGGAGAGAGGGAGAGAAACATCCATGATAAGAGAGAATCATGGATCAGTTGCCTTCTGTACGCCCCCTACTGGGGATGGAGCCTGCAACCCGGGCATGTACCCTGACCAGGAATTGAACCGTGACCTCCTGGTTCATAGGTCACGCTCAACCACAGCCACAAGGGGCTTGGTACGCAGTCCACTTTGATAGTTGATGTGGTCATCGAATTATAGGATTCTATAATCTCTGACAGTTGAGTTCCTAAACCATGGCTTTTTTTTTTTAAATCCTCACCTGAGCATATTTTCCCCATTGATTTTCAGATAGAGTGGAAGGGAGGGAGGAGGGGAGAGAGAGACAGGGGCTGAGCGTTGACCTATGAACCAGGAGGTCACGGTTCGCTTCCCGGTCAGAACACATACCCAGGTTGTGGGCTCAATCCCCAGCAGCCGGTCAATGATTCGCTCTCCTCATGGATGTTTCTGTCTCTCTATTCCTCTCCCTTCCTCT
The DNA here is from genome assembly GCA_004026805.1 of Lasiurus borealis. Taxonomy (NCBI): domain Eukaryota; kingdom Metazoa; phylum Chordata; class Mammalia; order Chiroptera; family Vespertilionidae; genus Lasiurus; species Lasiurus borealis. Next base: position 4,714 of record PVJN01009091.1, on the reverse strand, counting down.
TCTGAAATCTTTCAGGTGCTTGCCAGGAACTCTGTTGGATAATTATCCAAATTAGAGTATTAAAGTGAAAAGAAAGAAATACGATATTATTATAATTATGAAACAAGCAAAAGGAGTTCTATTGTAGTCATCCATATCAGGCCTAAATAATTGCAGTGATTGTTTAAAGTGTTGCTAGAAAACTTGTGAAAGTGTTTGGATTATGCTATGGATTACCCCTTGGAAGCCAGAAGTAACATTTGAAAACTAGTGGCCTGGTGCACGAAATTCATGCACATTAAAAGGGGATTAATTAGAGGAAATAAGTTAATATTGCTATTTGCTCTTTCTCTATAATGGAAGTGTCAGAGATGAAAGGAAATCCGTAAAATGTATATGAAAACTTTCCTCCTGTCAGAATCTGGGGCTCACCATGGGACCCAGAGTCAAGTCCCCACCCACCCATATATGCCTCAAAATCCAGTGAGACCCAGACCGAGTCGCCTCTCCTCTCCAATTGGGCTAGATCCAGACCTGGGCAGTCCCATCCTTGTCAAGCCCCGCTGAGCAAGGGACATAGGCTCAGGCAGGTCTCCGGGCCAGGTGCTGAGGTGGGGGTGCGGCCTGAGGTCCCTCAGCCTGGTACCATGGCAGGGAATGAGGCCTGAGGTCCCCATCAAGCCCCGCCAGCTGGGAGGGAGGGCTTGGCCTGAGGTCCCCAAGCCTGGCACTGGGGCGGGGGGAGCAGCCTGAGGTCCCCCAGCCCAGCACCAGGATGGGAAGCACATCTTGAGGAACCCGTCAAGCCTGGCCAGGTGTGGGATGCAGCCTGAGGTTCCCTGTCAAGCCTGATGGGGGTGGAGGAGGGTGAAGCCTCAGGTCCGTGCTGATTGCTCGTTAAGACTCCTTATGGGAATTTGGCCTCAGCTGTGGGTTCAGCCATCTTTGTGACGGAGTGATGGTCAATTAGCAATTCCCTCTTTATTAGATTGGATAGGTCCCAGCCTGGCCAGCATGGCTCGCTCCATGGCTGAGCATTGACCTAGGAAATAGGAGGTCACGGTTAGATTCCCTTGTCAGGGCACATGCCAGTTTCAGGCTCAATCCCCAGTAGGGGGCATGTAGGAGGCAGCCAATCCATGATTCTTTCTCATCATGGATGTTTCTTTCTCTCTCTCCCCCTTCCTTTCTCAAACTGAAATACATATATTTATTTAAAGAAATTAGAACCCTAAAAGTTTCTGATGGGCATTAAAGGGGAGAGCATGTTTGTTTGTTTTTTTCTACCAGACATATAGCCCTACTGTGGTTGAAGCTACCGCCATTAATTACCCTTCGAGATGAATTGAGCTTAAGCTAGCGTAGGCAGAGAGAGAGAGGGAGGGCAGGAGGGGGAAAAGGGGAGAAAAGACAGAATCAGAATGCCATACGCGCACCTTCTAATAAAGGGCACAGAGTGAAATAAAGAGCTCAACAAGGTGTCAAATGGGAGGAATGGACTTACACGTCGTTGAACAGAGAGGCGACGAGCAAGTCATCAGTCAGGGCTGTCAGGTAATCAATTGATGGAGGCTTGTCCTTGGAGGGGCCAGCACGAAGGACAGGCACCAGCAACGGGCCCTGGCGTTGAGGAGGGGAGTGTGGAAAGGCTGCTCTGAAGGAGCCCAGAGGTCGAGAAGAGGGATGCCATCAACCCCAATGGCCCCCGAATTCCAGGGTCTTGAGCACCAGGAAAGAAGTGGTTTCTTGCCTTGGAGCCACAGGCAAGCTGTTTAACTGCTCAGCGCCTCAGTTTTCTCATCTGTAAAATGGGAACTGTAAAAGCAGTTACTATGTGGGTTGTTTATCTGATCTAATAAAGAGTGGATATGCTATTTGACTGTCACTCCGTCACAAAGATGGCTGCACCCACAGCTGAAGCCAAGTTCCCATAAGGAGCCTTAGCTAGCATTCAGCAGGGAACTGAGGCTATGCCCTCCCCATCCATGTGGAGATTGATGGGGGACCTCAAGGTGCACTTCCCATCCTGGGGCTGGGCTAGGGGACCTCAGGCTGCTTTCCCCGCCCCAGCACGAGGCCAGGGGACCTCAGGCCGCACCCCCCACCAGGTAGGGCTTGACGGGGGACTTCAGGCCATGCCCCCTGTCCCAGCACCAGGCCAGGGGACCTGAGGCTCTGCCCCTGCTCTGCAGGGCTTGACAAGGGTGGGACTGGCCGGGTCTGGATCTAGCCCAATGCAGGGGGGCCGACCGGGTCTGGATCTCACGTGATTTTGAGGTGCATGTGAGTGGGCGGGGACTTAACTCTGGGTCCAGTGGTGTGCCCCAGACTCTGATAGGAGGAAGGTTTTTATATACATTTTACTAATTTTCTTTCATCTCTGATACTTCTATTACAGAGAAAGGGCAAATAGCAATATTAAATTATTTCCTCTAATGAATCCCCTTCTAACGTGCATGAATTTTGTGCACCGCTCACTAGTGATTAAATAATTTGTTATATGGAAGGTGTTAGCCAAGGGTAAATGGTGACCATTAGACCATATTTTCTCTCTCTCTCTCTCTATCTATCTATCTCAATGTGTTTTATCATGTTAACCACCGTGTCAGTCACTGGTGACTGACACTATACTTTCCATCTGGCCCAGTCCGTCACTGGTGCTGCCAGAATATCAGTGAACTGAGATATAGAAGGCCAAATGGGAAGGAAGGCAAAACAGGCTTGGTGCTTAACGTGTTATTGATTTCAGAGCCAGTAAGGGAGAGGAAGAGAGAGAGCGAAACATCATTGATGAGAGAGAATCATGGATCAGCGGCCTTCTGCTGGGGATTGAGCCTGCCACCCAAGCATGTGCCCTGATGGAACTGTGATCTCCTGGTTCACTGAACTATGCTGGCCGGGCTGTTCTCTTTTTATAGGATGGCATGTGGTTATTTCCTGAAGTCACTTGATTGGAAGATACCCATCCCATAATGTATAATAAAACTAAAATTACACACACACAAAATAAAATCCCAAGAAAGGACCCAGAGAAATGAGTACAATGGCTGGTGATGGTGGTCTTAGGGTGGCAGATGGTAATTTTTCCTTCTTTAGTCTCTTTCCCAAATAAATCATCATTGATATAACTTTATTTATCTTTTATGGCAAAAGCCAATGAAAACCATCGTTTCTTTCTCATTGGCAGATTTGTGAATAGACACCCAGAGACTAATTACTTCTCTCAGGTCTTACAGCAAGGTCCCAGTAGGGGAGTGACGTTGGGCAGTTTGAGGACATTCCTTCGAACCTGCCTACAGCCTATTTGGGTGCTTTATTTTATTTTTAAAAAATATTTTATTGATTTTTAAAGAGGAAGGAAGAGGGAGAGAGAGAGATAGAAACGTCCATGATGAGAGAGAACCATGGATCGGCTGCCTCCTGCATGCCCCCTCTTGGGGATTGAGCCCGCAACCCGGGCATGTACCCTTGGTTAGAATCGAACCTGGGACCCTTCAGTCCACAGGCAGATGCTCTATCCCCTGAGCCACACCAGCTGGGGTGCTTTTGTTTAGTTTAAAGGGCATGTGCTCTGCTGAGATGGGTGCTCTCTGATGGGCGTGTTCAGGGAACAGTGAGAGCCCAGCAGGTCGTTGCCTCCTGAGAGGTAGCCTTCTTCAGAGTGAGGGGGCCGGAGAGCGCAGGGACGGTGGGGTCACAAGGAGAAGCAGTTTCCGAGCCGGGCTGCGTCTCACGGTCCCGGTAGGGTCGCCGACTGAGGTCAGGGCAGCTTTTGATGGAAGTTTGCAGGGAGTCGCTGGTACAGGAGAGGCCAGAGAACCCCTATGGTGAGGCGAAGTCATCGCCAGCCATCTGTCCTTTCTTGGAGAGGTAGACTTTTCTGTTAAGGAGACCACCTCTGAGGAAGGGGGGAGAAGGGGGTCCCATAATCGCCTTGACCTCCTTCCTGTTGTTTTTTTTTTAATATATATTTTATTGATTTTTTACAGAGAGGAAGAGAGAGGCATAGAGAGTTAGAAACATCAACCTGCAGCCTCCCACACACCCCCTACTGGGGTACATGCCCTTGATCAGGATCGAACCTGGGACCCTTCCGTCCGCAGGCCGACACTCTATCCATTGAGCCACACTGGTCAGGGCTCCGTCCTGGTTTTATAAAGAACCCCACCCCTGTGGGTGCTGCAGGGCTGTGGTAACGGTGGGTGGTTGGCGCACACATGAGGGCACCCTGCTTCCCTTTTCAGTGACCCCCACACTATCCCGTTAGCCACCGCCTCTCTGCACCTGCACTTAAACATCACTTTTAGGAGGACAATACAAAGTCATTTTTAATGTGCTAGTAGCCCCGCTAGTAGCCCGGCTGCCACCCTCCTATGACTCCCCTCCCCCCCATAGCTTGCTGCCCTGCCCCCTCCTGTAGCTCTCTGTCGCCCGCTTGTAGTTCGCTGCCCCATCACTCTCCTGCAGATCCATGATCTCTTCATTATGCTGTGGGTTGTTACACCTCAGGTCGTAATGGATAATTAGCATATTCCTCTCTTAATCATATAGATATTTGTATTGTTTTGTTTTATTTATTTTTAAAATATATTTTATTGATTTTTTTTTTTTTTTTTTTTTTTTTTTTTACAGAGAGGAAGGGAGAGGTGTAGAGATTTAGAAACATCAGTGAGAGAGAAACTTCAGTCAGCTGCCTCCTGTACACCTTCTACTAGGGATGTGCCCGAAACCAAGG
>PVJN01009090.1:18127-62278 GCA_004026805.1 Lasiurus borealis | reverse complement strand
TGTTGATGCCTATGTGCAAGATCTTGCAAGGTCTTGATTATTTAGAAGGTCAGTGACTGTGTTTGCAAATACATACCTTATTTGTGTAACCCCCTCCTCTGCTTGTGCTTAAATACTATGCTGGAAATAAACTCGGGGCTGCTGCAGACTCAAGTCTCAGACCTCCCAACCCCACCTTTTCTTGTCTGTCTTTTTCTTAACCTCACCCCTTCAATCAGGTACTGTTCGATTGCCGGCAGGTTCTGGCACCCTCCAACTGCCCTCCCCTATTGGCCATCTTGTGTTGGCCATCTTGTGTCCACATGGGGGCAGGTTCTTTGATCACATGGCGGCAGCCATCTTGTGTGTTGGCGTGATGGTCAATCTGCATATTACTCCTTTATTAGATAGAATAGAGGCTTGGTGCATGGGTGGGGGCCAGCTTGTTTGCCCTGAAGGGTGTCCAGATCAGGGTGGGAATTCCCTTGAGGCATGGGGCAGCCTGGGTGAGGGGCCTATAGTGGTTTGCAGGCTTGCCACATCCCCTGGCGACCCAAGAGGAGGCCCTGGTATCTGGGATTTATTTATCTTTTATAATTGAAACTTTGTAGCCTTAAGTGGAGGTAAAGACAGACCAGGGCTGCAGAAGCTTGGCTTCCTCCATCACCAGTGGCAATCCTAGCCTCCTGCTCTCTTCAGCTCCATGGGCCATTTTTGTTGGGATTTATTTATCTTCTATAACTGAAACTTTGTAGCCTTGAGTGGAGGCCTGGGCCAGCTAGGGTGTGTGGAAAGCTTGGCTTCCTCCATCACCAGGGAAACCCAAGCCTCTCTCCTGCTCACTCCCTGGCCACAGGCATCTTGGTTGGGGTTAATTTGTATACTTGCTCCTGATTGGCGGGTGGTCGTGGTTTGTGGGAATAGCAGAGTGACGGTTAATTTGCATTTCACTCTTTTATTATATAAGATTTAATATTTAACTTAGAAACAAACCTTCTGTAAGATAAAAAAAAAAATTAATATAATGCCCCAGTCCAGTGATAATAAAGTGTTTAACAGAGCCAATATGCTTTTGATGGCAACCTCCTGTTCTCTTTCCCTCATGGATGTGAAAACTTTGATAATGAAAATGACAAAACAAACCCCTGCTTATGTCCACTGGCCAACAAGAAGGCCCAGGGTCTGAATATAGGAACTGAACACAGGAAGTTCTGTATTTGTTTTGTAGTAAGGATACTGAAACCATATATATGTACTTTTTTATTTTGGATTATTAAAGATTTAAACAATGTTTTTATATATAAGATTCCAGTTCATATGATACTCTATACTGTCTGAGAGCCCACCTGTGCACATACAGTTCCTGTTGTGGACCCCAGACAGCAGTTTTGGGCTTTGGCTATTTATTTATTTATTTATTTATTTATTTATGTATTTATGCATTTGTGTATTTATTTATTTAATAGTTTGTTAGTTTATTTGATTTATTTATTATTGATTTCAGAGAGGGAGAGAGAGGAAGAAAGAGGAAGAGACATCAATGTTGAGATAGAATCATTGATTGGCTGCCTTCTTTACTGTGGACTGAGCTCACAACCTGCATATGTGTCCTGACCAGGAATTAAACTGTGACCTCCTGGTTCATAGGTAGATTGATGCTCAACTACTGAGCCACTCTGGCTGAGCTGGGCTTCAGCTTTTATAAATGAAATTAACAAACATTTCATGGAAACCAGATTCAACAGAGAGATTGGCCATATACAGGAAATTTGTTGTTGTGTTGTTGCTGTTTATTGTTTTTAATCTTTTCAACTGATAACTGTTGATGGAACCAGACAGTTAATTTTTCATCTCAGCTACCAATTCATCAATACTAATAAAAGGGTAATATGCTAATTAGACCAGGAAACCTAATTAGACACAGGTGGGGAAGTACAGTTGGGAGCCATGAGGCCAGCCAGGGAGAGCAGTTGGGGGCAGAATGCCTGTGGGGAGGAGGGAAGTTTGAGGCGAGCAGACCAGTAGGTAGAGTGATTAGTGGTGGTCAGGCAGGCAGGCAGGTGAGTGATTAGGAGCCAGCGGGCTCAGATTGCAAGAGGGATGTCCCCTGATGGGTCCCAGATTAGAGAGGGTGCAGGCTGGACTGAGGGACACCCCTCCACACTCACACACAAATTTTGTGCTCTGGGCCACTAGTATAGACACTAATCTCTTGTATTTATTTTATTTTTTAATTTAAAAAATTTATTTTAAAATTTTGGATTCTTTCAAATGCCCAATTATTTATTTCCTTCAAACATTGTGCTTTGACATGGGGGCCACAGATATTGTGGCTGGAGTTTGTAGAGAGGGGAATCACAGAATCGAATCCACTGGGCATTGTCTCTTTGCAGGTAGAGCAAGGAAAGGCACTGAAAAAAAATTATTGAGACCACTGAATCCATATCTTTTTATCACAATCAATCTGTGGGCTAGCCACTTCCACAATGGCTTGTGGAAGATAGAAAGTTCCTATTCTGTTTTATTAATTTTCTAGTCCATCAAAGGCACCAGAATCTTAACAAATTTATTATGCATTTATGAGGCTTAATTCCAATGCAGTCAAACTCTATTATGGAATTAATTATCATATATGCATATGAAATCTTATTGCACTTTCTTATTTATATAATTTTGTGGGAGAGTTTTTATTGGAAGATAATCATTAATATGATAATAATTTTTATAATAATATTAGTTTATTTATTAATATTTACAACACTACTCTGGAAAAAATGAAAATAATAATTATTAATAATATTAATATTATATATGTAAGTATATCATGCATTGTTGGTTATGATTTGTATATATCTTAAAGCTTTTAGTAGGTTAAAAAATTTTTTTATCCTATTTCAGAGTGGGAGAGAGAGAGATAGAAACATCAATGATTAGAATCATTGATGGGCTGTCTCCTGCACATGCCTTACTGGGGATACAGCCCACAAACCCAGACATGTGAATTTGACTGGAATCAAATCAGAGACACTTCAGTCTGTAAGCTAATACTCTTAACCCTTAAGCCCAATTGGGAAGGGCTTCTAGATTTTTGATGGACAGGTAAAATAGAGTATGCTTGTTTAAATTTGAATTTCAGATAATTGCATAAGTATATCTCAAAAATGCACAAAATATATCAAACAATTATTTATTAATTTCTGATTTCATCTGGCATAATGTATTTTTATTTGCTAAATCTGGCAACTCTAAGCAGATTGTATCTCCAGCTTTCATAGTTCATGCTTCTCTTTTTCTGATAATTGACTGACCTGCATTGTATCCTGCAATAGTATAACATCTTAGCTCCTAAATGGAGAATAATGTTTTTCATGTTTGGTTCAAAGTTGTACACTTTTATTTTATTTTATTTTATTTTATTTTATTTTTTCCATCCAGACCCTAGGACATGTTCATTGATTTTAAAGAGGGGAAGGGAGGGGAAGGGATGGAGAGAGAGAGAGAGAGAGAGAGAGAGAGAGAGAGAGAGAGAGAGAGAGAGAGAGAAACATGAGAAACATCTATTGGTTGCCTCTCTTACAGGCCTAAAACCTAAGTATGTGCGCTGACTGGGAATCAAACCTGTGTTGGACATCACTCCAGCCAAGCCACACTGGTCAGGGTCAAAGTTGTTCACATATATTTTATAGACATAATATTCTTAGGCACTATTTTAGAGAATATGCATTGTGCTTGATAACATGGAAATTGATTAAAATATACCTTTTCAGTCATATCATTATTCTATAGTAAAATAAAGATAGTAGGTATAATAAAAAGAGGAGCAAAACATAAGTTTTGAATTTTAATTTCAACTCTGAATCAATTTCTGGATCTATATATTATATCTGTGTGATATGAATACATCTTGACTGTCACAGATTCACTGCATTAGTGATTCAAATTATTTTCTCCTTGCGATATACAAAGTGTGTAGTTTATTTTTGTCCCTATTGATTCCCCATGTGGCCATAGGACCAATTTTTGCCACTGATATATTAGCAGGTAGGACACACATGTAGAGGCTTAAAAACCAACTGCACTTGCATGTTTCTCCTTCCACAGGTGCACGTCTGCCTTTGCCATGAGAATATGCCCGGGCTAGCCTGAGAAGGGATGGGAGAATGAGGTGGAGAGGAACATTTAGCCTCTGTGCATACCTATTTGTCACCCAGAAGAGGGAATAAACAGATTGAAGGATATTATTTTTCTCTGAGAATCATTACTCATCATTTGTACGTAGCTATCGGCAAGGTTTCAAGTAAACATATTCACACATGCACATTGGAGTCTTAAACAAAATCTGATCTGGCCCTAGAATTCAGCACATACCAAGGAGTTAGGGATACACTTTATTTTTCATACTGCATAATCCCTTCTAAATTAAAAAAAAAAAGAAAGAAATGGAAGATTGTAGGATAAAAAGCAAATAAAAATGAAGGGTGAGTGCTGGCCCATGTGGTAATTGTTCCATGGGACATATGAAGCGAGAGTTTGTTAGATGGCCATGACTTTGGCTGAAAATGGAAATGAACACGGCATGGAGCTTATTTCATACATGAGTATCTCTGTCTGAATTTCTTCTTTATGGACATTGATGAACAGAACAGGAACATATGAGTGCTTTTCTGTTTGAAACTCCTGGCAAAATATTGAATAGTTGTCTCAGATCCACATATTTGTGCACTAAACTTTTTTTCTGACTTATAATTGAAAGGCCTGTTTTTGCTAATTGTAAAGGGGGAATCATCCAGATCAGACAAAGCTTGAGGACTGATAGCTCTTCTTGTTGGCTGTGAGAGAAGGAAGAAAGGGAAAGATTTAAGGAGTCTCATTTCAGGCCTATGCCTTTACCATGTCCCCATATAATTCTGCAAGAGTAGGTAAACTGAACCCTTCCAAGGAGTAACCTGTGTTTAACCTGGGCTTAAATAAAACACAGAAAGTATCATAGACCAACATTCTGATCACACTTTGGACAACGGTAGGACAGTATGTACTAAGAAACTAGTAAAAATACTACTACTACTACTAATTTCACATTGCTAAGCAACCTAGTCTAAATACCAGGAGAAATCAGAATAATAAAAGTAGATGAAAGCACTGTGTATTATCTTCAAATTTTCTAACTCTGGAAAGAATTCCTAGAAATAATAGATATGTTGTGAAAAAAGAATCTTGTTGATAACACAACAATTTATCCATTCACTTCCTAAAGTATGACTAGTCATATACTGTACTTCAGGACAAACAATAAGGTTATTGTTTGAATGGAAAAACAGCCAATTTTTGGAAGGGGACAAAGTAAAAATATTCTATAAGCTTATTTTGTTTTGGTTGACTACATCTCTTTTTTTTCCTCACCAGAATATATTTTTCCATAGATTTTTAGAAAGAGTGGAGAAAGAAACACCAAAGTGAAAGAGAAACATTTATTGGTTGCCTCCTGAATGCCCTGATCAGGGCTGGGAGCCTGCAACCTAGGTACATGCCCTTGATGGGAATTGAACCTGGGACCTTTCAGTATGCAGGCCTACGCTCTATGCATTGAGCAAAACCAGTGAGGGCTACACACTATTTTGCAGGTAGTCTTAAAAGATGTATTTAATGATCCAATGAAAAAATGAGCAACGGACCTAAATAGAACCTTTTCAAAAGATGACAGAAGGGAGGCCAAGAGACACATGAAAACATGTTAAAAGTCACTAATTATCTGAGAGATGCAAATCAAAACGACAATGCAATACCATCTCACACCTGTCAGAATGGCAATCATCAACAAAATCAACAAATGACAAGTGTTGGTGAGGATGCAGAGAAAAAGGAACCCCCGTGCACTGCTGGTGGGAATGCAGACCATGCAGCCACTGTGGAGAACAGTATGGAGTTTCCTCAAAAAACTAAAAATGGAACTCCCATTTGACCCAAAAAACTAAAAATGGAAATCCCACTCTTAGGAATATATCCTAAGAAATTAGAAACACCAATCAGAAAGGATTTGTGCACCCCTATGTACATAACAGCACAGTTTACAATAGTTACTATTTGGGAACAACCTAGATGCCCATCAGCAGATGAGTAGATCAGAAAACTATGGTACATCTACACAATGAAATACTATGCCATAAAAAAGAAGAAATTCTTACCATTTGCAGCAAACTGGATGGAACTGGAGAGTCTTATGCTAAGTGAAATAAGCCAGTCAATGAAAGAAAAACACCACATGATCTCACTCATTTATGGACAATAAAAAACATTACAAACTGATGAACAAAAATATAGATACAGAGGCAGTAAAGCATCAAACAGACTGCCAAATTATAGTAAGAAGGTTAGGGAGAGGTGAGGTAGATAAGAGATCAACCAAAGGACTTGCATGCATGCATATAAGCATAATCAAAGAACACAAGACACTGGGGAGTTAGGGTATGCCTGGGAAGGGGTGGGCAATGGGAAGATATGTATACATTAATAAAATTTATATACACACACACACACACACACACACACACACACATATATATATATATATATATATTGATTGATTTTTCACAGAGAGAAAGGGAAAGGGATAGAAAGCCAGAAATATCGATGAGAAAGAGACATCGCTCAGCCGCCTCCTGCACGCACCTTACTGGGGATGTGCCCGCAACCAATGTACATTTCCTTGACCGGAATCGAACCCGGAACCTTTCAGTCCCCAGGCCGACACTCTATCCATTGAGCCAAACTGATTTCGGCCATTAATAAAAAAATTTAAAAAAAGATGTATTTAATAGCTTTGATCAATGTGGCTCAGTTGGTTGGGCATCCTAGTATGAACCAAAAGGATGCCACTTTTATTCCCAGTCAAGAGCTTGATCCCCAGTGTTGTACTCTCACATCCATGTTTCTCTTTCCCTCTCCCTTCTCTGAAAAATCAGTAAATGATTCTTAAACACACACACACACACACACACCACATATTTAAAGATTTGGCCACTCAAGGAAGCAAGGATTCCTTCCAGTTTTACTGCTGCTTTTGGGTGGGATTTTTTTTTCTCTTTGCTTTTATGTGTTTAAAACCAATGCTCCAATATTCTCATGAAGTAAGGACAGTAAGATCCCATGTAACATTTTATTTATTTCTAGAATGCAAGCATTGGGGGCTTGTGGGTGAAAATCCTTCAAAGATAACAGCACATTGGTGAGTGAATATGACTCAGGACTATGATGAATGAAACCTCTGGTAAATTCAGTTTATATTTTAATTAGAAGACCTTGCCAGGGTAGCCTTGTTGTGTGAATTTCATCTTTTCCTTATTTTTCATCAGTTTCTTGGCTGATGAGGTCCAATCATTATGGTTTAGGGAGAAGAGGAGAAAGAGCCTGATACTTTGGGGTAAGAGGATAAAAATTTGGAAGGACCTTTGCCAAGTGTAGGGCTGCATTTGTGAGTTCTATAGAATTAGACAGTTCTCTATGGTGAATGGTGTTTGGATATTTACAACCTGGGTTTGGGGTCATTATTAATCCCCAAATGAATACTTCTTATACAATGTTTAGGATCTATTGTAATCATTCTTTTACCTAAATGATACCTCAATGGCTTGATGTTTTTCTATAGGTTTCTAAATCTAGGGATCTATTTTATTTTTAATTTTAATTTTGATTTATTGATGAAAGAGAGAAAGAGAGAGAGAACAAAATTTTGGGTTCATTGGTTGGGTTCATCAACATTCATTGGTTGATTCTTATATTGTGACCTGAACTGGGATAGAACCTAAAACCTTGGCAGACTCTAACCAACTGAGCCACCTAGCCAGGGCTCCTATGGACTTGTTTTTGTTTGATTTTTATTTTAAAAATAAATCAATATGGCCCAATTTGTATGTTCTCTATAAGCACACACTGAATAGGCTCTCCCTAACTTGCTCCTCTGAATGTCTATCCTTCCATCCCTGTGAAGTAACTGAATATTCCTAAGAAAGATTTAGTCAAGTCCTCAAGTAGTAGGTGTTGGGGATTCAGCCCTTGTATTCTGTCTACAGAAAACTATTGTGGGTGCCCTGATCAGACTGGATGCTTCTTCCTACATTTGTTTATAGGTTTTCCCCAAGTATTTGGATCTTTCTGGTTTCTATTTGAGTGTCTGCGGCTGAGTTCAACCATGTGAGCAAAAATAGTCTGGGATAAAGCAACCTCAGACAGACTGCAATAAACTGGGAGTTGTAGCCTGAAATATCTGCATGGTCATCAGTCAGGGCTAAAGGAGCTCAATGAATGTTTCTGGATTTTAGGCATAAGCAGTATATGGAATATTGGAAGGTTTTTATTCTATTGATATCCACGTGATTTGTTTTTTTTTGCTAATAATTCTTGCTGCTAACTTTGAATACCAGAGTAAATAACCATGAGGGACATGGGGGAAGGAACTCTCTGAATTTCATTTAAAGGGAACTACAAGGATATTTTTCCTGCCAACCTGAGTTTAATTTTTCAACCCACAACTGAGCAACATGGAGACAGAGACAGATATATTATAGTTTGTCAGAGAGTTTATAAAAGAAGAGTCACCATTTCCAATTACATTTTTATGTGTTGGTTTGATTTCTGATCTGATGATTGTTGGATCATTCTCTGTTTACCATGTGCTCCTCATAAACTGTCATTCTGTTCCTCCCAACAATACTTTGAAGTAAGTATCATCACTAACCTCAGTTTCCAGATGGGACAATGGATGCACAGATAGTATGATTTGCTCATGGGAAGTGGGCATCTAAATTAGAGAGTTATAAGAGATAACTTGTGAACCTGGCTGATCATAGTAAAGTTTGTGGGATACTAGAGGGTGTCAACAGCTCCTGTTAACAGTAACACTAATTAACAAATAATAAGAATTGACTCTATCCCTATTTATACAGCTATTTTGTTATTTCTCAGAAATACTTCTCTTTAATTCATTGAAATGATTTCTGGAATTTAGAGATATACTATGTTTCAAGCAACTGACAAATCTTGTCTAATACTTTTCTTTTTATGTATGTGTATAGTGAATATAAATTGGGTACTCCTGTTTGAAATGCCTTGCAGGTTAGACCACAGGATAAAGATGTGTGAGGAGGGAGTGTAATCCAGCATAGTGATGATGACTATAAACTGTAAAATCACTATCAGGTCCAAACCTTGGTCTTGACACTGATTTTTGCCTTGAACAAATTAAGTAACCTGTAGATGCCTCAGTTTCTTTGTCTGTAAAATGGAATAATAATAGAGCCCACTTCATGGATCAATGTGTCTCAAAATGAAAGTGCACAACAAACATTAGATATTTTAACCATTCTTAAAGGATCCCATACAAAGTTACCTGGTGTACTTTTTAAACAAAGTTTGTTCATAGATAATGTACAGTTGTGTGAATCCAGGAATTGAACTTCACATGCAGTTGATATCATCTCCAGCAGGTTGGAATTATAAGTGTGATCTTCAGTATCTTTCTCATGCCGTACACAAATTTTGTCCTTCCCTTATGTTTCTGAATTTACCCACTTTCTATTCCTCAATTAGCAGTACGTGGCACCACCCACTCCCATGTGGACAACCCCCCTACCCCCACTCACAACCTCTCTGGAATCCATTCCATAAAGGTTCCTTTTCCCCATCAGTGCATTTTGGTATTGCTCTAGATACCCTGACACCAGCCATGACATTGTTTTCTTCTGCTCACTTCTGTGGCCCTTTCATTTCTGAGCAATTCTTTAAATGATCCACCACTTCCAGCATTTATCCCTGACCAGTATATTAACTTTAGATTTCCTTTGCTCCTCACTCACAGTCTTGAGCCAGTCCCAAGTCTTTGAGTTCCAGGTTTGCCAAGCTGGGGATACACAACATTTTCAATTGACAAGTGCTTTTCATATTGGGGAATCTCACTAAAGTAGATATTCCAAATTAGTAGATCTAGGATGGATCCTGAAATTCTGTATTTCTAAAACAACTCCCTGGTGATACAGAGGCTGCTTTGAGGAGCAAAACTGTACACTTCCTAAAGAAGCTCTTAACTCTTCTCTCTGCCTTTCATCCTGGCTTCTCCAATTTTCCTGCTGCAAGAGCTATTCCCTTAAACCAGAGGTGGGGGACCCCTTTTTTTCTGCTAAAGGCCATTTGGATATTCATAACATCGTTGCAGGCTATACAAAATTGTCAACCTAAAAATTAGGCTGCTGTATTTGGTCAAACATTTAATTAACTCATGCCTAATGCCTAATGCCTTGGCTGGACCAAACCAAATGATTTTGTGGGCCTTATATAGCCCGTGGGTTGAATTCTCCCTACTAGTATCAGTGGTTAGTCCTGCTTAAACAATCCTGTCTATTTTTCTGAAAGGGTTCCCCACAGATTACAGGAAAAATACAAACATGCTTGTGGAACATTCAAGAAACCTCTTGAAATCCTAATATTCAAAGACCAGCTAAATAATAACTCCTCCTCCCCAAATTTCATCCTCCCCTGATTGACCTTAAATCATCCCTTTGCACACAGATGTCCTAGTTTGTACCTCTGATAAACCCTTCTATCCCTTTACATTCGTGGATTGTAGGAGTTTATTCTTCCCTCCACTCTAAAGAGCTCTTTGAGGGTATACCTTTGGAGTCTCAGTCTAAGCACAGAGCCAGGATATGGCCAGCATTCACTAAATGTCTGGTCATGTGAATTGTGTTAGATTCTGAGTAACAAGGGTGTACCCATGATAGAGCCATCAGCCTGACTGTGATGGATGGTTTTATTGTAAATCATTTTTAAAAATTGGGGGTGGTGGGACTGATATATGATAGATCTATGCATACCAGATTCATAACAGAGGATAAGAGAACAAAGCCTCAATGCAGAATTATGAACTCCAATTGAAGGTTACTATTGGCTTTCCTCTTGTGCAGACAGCTACTGCTCAAAAATAGTGTTGTTTCGGTGATAGCATGGATCTGATAGAAATATACCATTAATGTCTGGGTGTTGTGTTTGAGGGTTGATAAGATCTTACTGATTCTGTCTTCATGACTATAGATGATGCTTTCTTCTTCTTCTTCTTCTTCTTCTTCTTCTTCTTCTTCTTCTTCTTCTTCTTCTTCTTCTTCTTCTTCTTCTTCTTCTTCTTGGTCTTGATATAGTCCTTAGAACTCTATGTGCAATGATTCACCACTTTAGGGGTGTATTTAGATCATTTTCCTCCATTATAATCTGATTAAATTGCTTATTTATTTATGCTCATAAAATAGTAAATTTTATTAAAACATCACTTATTTTATACTATCTGTGGCCAACATTTATTTTATTTTATTTCTTTATCAATTAAGGTATTACATATGTGTCCTCATCCCTCCATTAACCCCTCAACCCCTCCCCTATTCTTGTCCTTACTCTCCCTGGTGATCATATTCATTGGTTAGGTTTATATTCATGCATACAAATCCTTTGGTTTATGTCTACTCCTTTCCCCCACCCTCTCCTACCTTCCCTGAGGTTTGATGTTCTGATTGATGTTTCTCTGTCTTTGAATTTATTTTTGTTCATCAGTTTATGTTGTTCATTATATTCCACAAATGAGTGAGATCGTGTAGTATTTTTTTCTCTGAATGGCTTATTTGACTTAGCATAATGTTCTCCAGTTCCATTCATGCTATTGAAAATGGTAAGAACTCCTTTTTTTTACTGCAGCTTAGTATTCCATTGTTTATATGTACCACAGATTTTAATCCACTCATCTGCTGATGGGCACGTAGGCTGTTTCCAAATCTTAGCTATGGTGAATTGTGCTGCTATGAACATAGGGATGCATATATCCTTTCTGATTCGTGTTTCTAGTTTCTTAGGATATATTCCTAGGAGTGGGATCACTGGGTCAAATGGGAGGTCCATTTTTAGTTTTTTGAGGAAACTCCATACTGTTCTCCACAGTGGCTGCACCAGTCTGCATTCCTATCGACAGTGCACAAGGGTTCCTTTTTCTTTGCATCCTAGCCAACACTTGTAGTTTGTTGATTTGTTGATGATAGCCATTCTGACAGGTGTGAGATAGTATCAGATTGTCGTTTTGATTTGTATCTCTTGGATAATTAGTGGCTTTGAGCATGTTTTCATATGTTTCTTGGCCTTCTTTCTGTCCTCCTTTGAAAAGTGTCTATTTAGGTCCATTGCCCATCTTTTGATTGGGTTGTTTATCTTCCTTTTGTTTAGTTGCATGAGTTCCCTGTAAATGTTGGAGATTAAACCCTTATCAGTGATGACCTTGGCAAATATGTTCTTCCATGCAGTGGGATTTCTTGTTGTTTTATTGATGGTTTCTTTTGTTGTACAAAAGCTTTTTATTTTGATGTAGTCCCATTTATTTATTTTATCTTTAGTTTCCATTGCTCTGGGAGCAGTATCAGTGAAGAAGTTCATTTGGCATGTCTGAGATTTCTTTGCTTGTGGATTCCACTAGTATTTTTATGGTTTCCTATCTTATGTTTAAGTCCTTTATCCATTTTGAATTTATTTTTGTGTATGGTGTAAGTTGGTGGTCTAGTTTCATCTTTATTTTTATTTTTTGCATGTTTCTGTCCGATTTTCCCAACACCATTGTTGAAGAGACTGTCTTATTTCCATTTTATGTTCATGCCTCTTTTGTCAAATATTAATTGGGCATAGTGATTTGGGTCCATATCTAGATTCTCTATTATATTCCATTGGTCTATATGTCTGTTCTTGTGCCAGTACCAGGCTGATTTAAGAACAGTGGCTTTGAATTATAGCTTAATATCTGATATTGAGATCCACCTACTTTGCTCCTCTTTCTCAGGATTGCTGCAGCTATTCTGGGTCTTTTTTTATTCCAGATGAATTTTTGGAAAGTTTGTTGTAGGCCTATGAAATATACCATTGGTATTTTAATGCAGATTGCACTGAATTTATAGATTGCTTTGGTTAGTATGGACATTTTGATGATGTTGATTCTACCAATCCATGAACATGGTATGTTCTTCCATCTATTTGTGTCTTCCTCTGACTCTTTTTTCAGTGTCATGTAGTTTTTCGCAAATAGGTCTTTTACCTCCTTAGTTAAGTTTATTACTAGGTATCTTAAATTTTTTGATGTGATGGTAAATGGGATTGCTTTTTTAGTCTCTCTTTCTATAAGTTCACTACTGTTATAAAGAAATGCCATAGATTTTTTGGCATTAATTTTGTATCCTGCTAATTGACAAATTCATTTATTAAGTCTAATAATTTTTTGATGGAGTCTTAAGGTTTTTCTATGCACAATATCATGTCATCTGCAAATAAAGAGAGTTTTACTTCTTCTTTTCCAATTTGGCTGCCCTTTATTTCTTCTTCTTGTCTGATCACAATGCTAGTACTTCCAGTACTATGTTGAACAGAAGTGGTGAGAGTGGGCATCCCCATATTGTTCCTGTTCTTAGGGAAAATGGTTTTAGTTTTTGTCCATTGAGTATGATGTTGACTGTGGGTTTTTTATATATAGGCTTTATTGTGTTGAGGTGTGATCCTTCTATTCCATCCTTGCTGAGAGTTTTTATCAAGAAAGGGTGTTGGATTTTGTCAAATGCTTATTCTGCATCAATTGATATGATTATGTGATTTTTATCTCTCAATTTGTTTATGTGATATATCATGTTTATTGATTTGTAGATATTGTATCATCCTTGCATTCCTGGGATAAATCCTACTTGGTCATGGTATATAATCTTTCTGATGTATTGCTTGATCCAATTTGCTAGAATTTTGTGGAAATTTTGGCATCTATGTTCATGAGGGATATTGGCCTATAATTCTCTTTCATTGTGTTGTCTTTATCTGGTTTTGGTATTAGGGTGATGCTGGCTTCATAGAAGGAGCTTGGAAGTATTCCTCCCTCTTGAATATTTTGGAATAGTCTGAAGAGCATGGATTTTAATTCTTACTTGAATGTTTGGTATAACTCCCCAGTGAAGGTGTCTGGCTCTGGACTTTTGTTTACTAGGAGCTTTTTGATGACTACTTCAATTTCTTCCAAATTGATATTTTTAGAATCTTCCTAATTGAGTTTTGGAAGATTGTATTTTTCTAGGAATATGTCCATTTCCTCTAGGACAGTGGTTCTCAACCCTTATAATGCCGTGACCCTACAATACAGTTCCTCATGTTGCGGTGACCCCAAACCAAAAAATAATTTTGGTGGCTACTTCAAAACTGTAATTTTGCTACAGTTATGATTTGGAATGTAAATACCTGATATACATTATGTATTCTCATTGCTACAAATCAAACATAATTTAAACATAGTGATTAATCACAAAAATAATATTTATTATTAATTCCAATAAATAACATTTCATCATGGCATAACATGGGTTTAAACATAACAACAATTCCAAATAAATAACATTTCACCATGGCATAGCATGGGTTTAAATATAACAACAGTAATATAACAGTGAACAACTGTGCAATATTGTACAACAGTATGCTGCCAAATTCAGTGAGATGGTTGTGGTTGCTTCTTGCTTACCAATTCAGAAATTCTTGGGGCAGTCTTTGCAAGGGCACAGCGAAGATAATTTTCCACAAAAAGTCTACTTCGGTATTTAGACTTGATTACCAGCAAGCTGGAAAACACTGTTTCACAAAGATATATCGTTGGAAAAGGAAGAAGAAGGTGCAGCACAGTCTAAGACAGAATAGGATATAACTGTAAACACTTAATCCAGAATTTTGTCAGTGGCATCGTAGAGAAATCTGTTCTTGCTGCATCATTGTTAATTAGGTCAATGAACTCTTCTTGTACTGTCTTGGGAACATCTTCAACTTTCACTGTGAATGGACTTCTGGCAAGTGCAAATGGGATGTCAGGTAGATTAGAAAAGTATGATGAAATTTCGTCTGCAAGCATGTGCAAATGTTCTTTCACAGAAGTTATCATCATAATTTTTTTTTCTGGCTCAATGTCATGTTCCTCAAAGAAGGCAGATAATGTAGGAAACATGTAAATTTTATTTTTATCCAATTTATTTTTCCAAAGCTGAAATTTCATTTGGAATGGTCTAATTTTTTTCGGACAAATCGAGGCATGTTGCATTTGGTCCTTGCAGTGATAAATTTGTCATTCAAGATGGCAAAGATGTCCACCAAGAAAGCTATTTTCTGCAGCTCAGTTTTATTGCTAAAAAGTGCTTCGAATTGTGGTCTTGCTTTCTAATTAAAAAATGTTTTCAGTTCATCACAAGCTCAAAGACACGTTTTAAAACTTTTCCTTTTGACAACCATCTGACTTCAGTGTGAAGTAACAGAGCATTGTTTAGCACATCTAGCTCGTTGCACAGTTGCCAAAACAGCCAAATGTTTAACTTAACAAAATTGACACATTATAACGCTTTTCATTACTTCTTGTAAATCTTGTGGCAGTATCTTAGTTGCTAATATTTGGTGATGAATCATACAGTATGTTCCGATTGCTTTTAGCGATTCATTTTGTACCAAACATTGAAATCCTGAGTGACATCCTAGCATAGCAGGAGCACCATCTGTGCAAACACCACAAACCTTTTCCCAGGAAATGTTCTGCGCTTTTAGAAAGGAACCAACTGTGTCAAAAACATCATGTGCAGTTGTTGTTGTTTCAAGAGGTTTGCAAAAAGGAAACTCATCTTTAAAGTCGCCATCATTAATATGCCTCACGTAAACCAATAACTGTGAAGTTTGCCACATCTGTAGATTCATCAAGCTGGATACTGAATATTAGTAGTGGTGCAGATTTAATTTCCTGGATCACCTGATCAAGAATATCGGCAGACATATTCTCTATTCTTCTGCGGACAGTGTCATTAGATAAGGAAATTGCATTCAATTTCTGAACATATTCATTTCCAATTATCACTCGAACTATGTCTTTTGCAGCTGGCAACAGTAAATCCTCAGCAATGGTGTGAGGTTTCATAGCTCTGGCGATTCTGAGTGCCACCAAAAATGACACTTCAACAGCTGATACATTGTATTTGTGGTACGGGCCACCAGTGTCAAATCTAGATTTCTTGAATCCATCAGCTTTGCTTCTAAAATAGTTGATATCCTTGCCAGCAAAGTTTGGATGCTTGCTATCAAAATGGCATTTTAGTTTGTTGGCTTCATAGATTCAGCTGAGAAAACTTCATAACAAATAACAAATTGTGGTTTCTCAATTCCTGCCATAATTATTGAGGTAAAACCATACTGCAATAAATCCTCAGTGTATTTTCTTTTTCTAATATTCTTGTCTACACGATCCATTGACATGATACAGTTTGCTAAAAAAAAAAAAAAATAGATGGTCACGTCTAAAGAGTTTGTTAAAGTTTCCTATTATTTACTATTCCCTGTGTTGTTTTCTCTTACACACCTGTTACTATGACCAGGGGGTCGTATTCACATGCTTAACTAATGGATCTGTTTTTTTTCCACATTAGTGGCAAGTTTTCTATATAGAACAGTGTGAACTACACCATAGGATACACTGCAGTTTCTGCACAGCATGGCATCTTTCAGGGCTCTTTCACACTATGAAGTGACGGTTTCTGCGGTGGAATCCACATCTCATTTACTTCAATGGGAGACCCATGAATTCCGCAGAGGAGAGATTCCCTGTACAGCAGAAATGCAGTTCTGGCGCATGTCTCTAACTCTTATTCAAGTCAATGGGAGGCCACAGCATATTCCGCTCAAATATAGAGCATGTTGCTTAAATTTTTCCGTGCTAGGAAAAAGCCTACTGTGGAAAAATTAAGCAACATGCTCTATATTTGAGCGGAATCCACCGCAGCCTCCCATTGACTTAAATTGGAGAGGAAGAAATGTGTCAGAAACTCTTTTATCCACCTCTTATTGAAATTAATAGGAGGCTGTGGCAGATTGTGTGGTAACTCGAGATTCTCGGGAGCTCTCTTCCACAAAATCTGCCACACTCACCATGAAATCAATAGGAGGCGGATTCAATGCTGGAAACCACTGATTTCAGCAGTTTCCTCATTCAGAATATGGGAAAATAGTGGGAGATATGGGAGATAATTACACATTGGGGAACAGTATGAACTACATCTTATAGTGGTCTCTTATAGTATAAGACTGATGTAGTTCACACTGTGTAAATGTATAGTGCTTTGTGTAAGTGTAAGCTGCTTTGTGTACTGTGTAATGATTATACACAAAGCACCTTACACTTACACAGTATTGTGTGTATGGTGTGTGTACTGTTTTTACATTATTAACCTTTTTTACACCAGCAGGCTGTCTCGCAGGCTCTCTTGCCTCTCCGCCTCTTGCCTCTCTGCCTCCTAGGCTTCTGTCCTTCGGCGCTTGCTGTGTCCGCCCACTGATGACGTCAGCAAGAGCTGGACACACGTAATGTGCTGCTATGGACTCTGGAGCATTCCCCCAGCCTCCCCCTCCCCTTAGGCCCCAGGCGGATGATGCAATCACGTCTGCACATGTGCGCAGGCATTCAGTTTGGAACGCGCATCCATAACGGCGTGCATTCCAGCTGGATAGCACTGCTGCAGACTGTAGCTCGACTTTTCAGCGGCTAAAGCCATGGGAAATATCTATTTTCCCATGGCTTTAGGCGACCCCTGGTTTTGGTCGTTCGACCCCTGCCAGGGTGCTACCCACAGGTTGAGAACTGCTGCTCTAGGATGTCTAGTTTGTGGAGTAGAGTTGTTCATAGTATTTTTAAATAATCCTTTGTATTTCTGTGGGGTCTGTTGTTATTTCACCTCTCTCATTTCTGATTTTGTTTATGTGAGTTCTCTCTCTTTGCTTCTTGGTGAGTCTGGCTAGAGGTTCATCAATCTTGTTTATCCTTTGAAAGAACCAGCTCATGGTTTCATTGATCTTTTTTTGTTGTTTATTTATTTTTTGTTTTTTGTTATGGTCTCTATGTCATTTATTTCTGCTCTGGTCTTTATTATCTCCTTTCTTCTGCTCACTCTGGGCTTTTCTTTTTGCTTTCTTTTTCTAATTCTTTGAGTTGTAGAGTTACATGATTTACTACCATTTTTTTTTCTTGTTTTTTTGAGGTAGGTTTGTAGAGCTATAAACTTTCCTTTTAAGACTGCTTTCCTTGTGTCCATAGATTTTGGATTGTTGTGTTTTTGTTGTCAATAGTTTCCAGGATACTTTTAACTTTTTCTTTGGTAATCCAGTCATTGTTTAATAGCATTTTATTCAGCTTCCAAGTGTTTGAGATTTTTGGATTGTTTTTATTGTAGTTTATTTCTAATTTTATGGCATTGTGGTCTGAGAAGATGCTTGGTATGATTTCAATCTTTTTGAATTTGGGGAGACTTTGCTTGTGACCCAATATGTGGTCTATTTTTTAAAAAGTCCCATGTGCACTATATTCTGTGGCTTTGGGGTGAAATGTTCTGAAGATGTCAGTTAAGTCTATCTGATCTAATGAGTCATTCAGGATTTCTGTGTCTTTGCTGATTTTTTGTCTAGAGGATTTATCCAGTGATGTCAGTGGTGTATTAAAGTCCCCTACTATGATTGTATTGTTGTTGATCTCTCCCTTGATATCTTCCAGGAGTTTTTTTATGTATTTGGGTGCTCCTGCGTTTGGTTCATGTATGTTTATCAGGGTTATATCCCCTGTTGTATTGATCCCTTTAGTATTATGAAGTGGCCTTCCTTATCTCTTGCTATGGCATTTACTTTGAGGTCTATTTTGTCAGATATAAGTATTGCTACCTCAGCTTTTTTTTTTTTCATTTCCATTTGCCTGAAAGATATTTTTCCATCCTTCATTTTGAATCTGCGTAAGTCTCTTGTTCTGAGGTGAGCCTCTTGTAAGCAGTATATATATGGGTTGTGTGTTTTTTATCCATTCGGCCATATCTATTTTTGTGTCTGTGTTCCTTCTACCTGTTTATTTCTTCTTTTTATAGTATCCTCTTTAGCATTTCTTGCATTGCTGGTTTGGTGGCGATAAACTCCCTTAGCCTTTTTTGTTTGTTTGTTTGTTTGTTTGTGAAGCTCCTGATTTCCCTTTCAATTTTGATTGATAGTCTTGCTGGATTCAGTCCTTTGTTTTGTAACACTTTGTATACCTCCTTCCATTCCCTTCTAGCTTGCTGTGTTTCTGTTGAGAAATCATTTGATAGTCTGATAGGGGTTTAGTTACTATAATTTTCCTGAATCACAGAGTTATTGGTTCAGACTGATTCTTTATAATGAATTCATAATGCCAGCAAGCAATCAAGATTCAAGTAAGTCTTCCATTTTCTTTGAGTTCATTCACGGAAGGCTTGGAAGGGTTCCACAATTTAGGATTAGCATGAAGGTTGTTGCTGCAGAGTTAGACATAGCATGGATCCCAATATCTTATTTTAATATCTGGTTCAGCCACTAAATAGTGTGTGATTTTACACTGAGCACTGTAGCTCCCTGGACCTTGGTTTTCTCAGTTACACTAGAACAGAGCTAGAAAAAAAATGTATTCATTCAGAAGTATGTATTGAGAACCTACTACATGGTAGACTATGGGATATATTTGCAAACCAGGTAGACATGTCCCCTGTCCT
The DNA here is from genome assembly GCA_004026805.1 of Lasiurus borealis. Lineage (NCBI taxonomy): Eukaryota > Metazoa > Chordata > Mammalia > Chiroptera > Vespertilionidae > Lasiurus > Lasiurus borealis. The sequence continues at coordinate 42,695 of PVJN01009090.1, read as the reverse complement.
CAAGGAACACTTAAGACATATATGTGTCCCAATTAGATGAGAGGTGGGATGAGATGATGACTTGGGAGCTAAGGAGATGGGAGTTTCCTTGATTCATGAACTTCTTTTTTCATATCACATTTAACTATGACATGATATAAAATCAGTAATATCTGTCTCATCCTATGCTTTAGGGTCTCTGCCTATGTGTAAATGTTACTCTTCTTGTTTTACATTTTCCTGCTTATTATTTGAGGCTTACCTAAGGAATTACTTTACATGACCAGATCTCTCTGGGGTAAGAACTCTTCCCTGAATACCATAGCCTTTGTCATTGAATTTTATCTTTGCTCCATTTACAGTGTCTGTTTGTGCATCTGCCATCCCACTAGATATAAACTGTTGAAAAAATTATTTTTAAATCTCAGTTATACTTAAAATTACTGCATAATGAACAAAATAACTATAAATTAGTTAATGAACTAATTAATGAGGGCCACTAACTAATTAATTATTGATGCTTGATAATATTAGTACTTTATATCTCTTAGGTCTCTGCTAAGAGAGCTCAAATTATTCTAAATCATTTTTCTGCCAAGGGCAATTTGGATATTCATAAGATCATTCATGGGTCATATAAAATTATTAACTTAAAAATTAGATTGCTATATTTGGTCAAACATTTAATTAACTCACCCCTAATGCTTTTTTAGGGCTAGACCAACTGATTTTTAGAGCTTTCTACAGCCTGTGGGGTGGGCATTCCCCACCCCTGTTTTATAGCAATGTGGTTAGTAACACTCATTTAATTATATAAGGTAGAATGCTACAACAGATGTGTCTCTATAACAAAAGTTCAAATATGATGAGTTTCAGTTTGACAATCCATTTTTATTTCATCCATTCAACCTTCCTTGACTGTCCGAAAGCTCTTCTAACTTTGGACTCGGAGCCCCGGTTAAATCTTTTACTCTTATTTGACCCTCTCATAGCCTGCTTTGATTTTCTATTCTTTTAATTTGTGTATGATATTTACCAATGCTATGGTGACAACCCCATACAAAAGTATAGTTTAATGGATCTCCAAGAAATTTATAGCACCCACCCATAAAGTACTAACTGGCCTATCAGCTGGATGTAGCCAATCAGTTAGGGAATATACCAACATTTGATGTGCAGTCAATGAGCCTTTGGAAAAAGTGAACACTCAGGTTTGATGAAGTTGAACATTTTCCAGATATATCTTTATTTGTTAAATATTCACCTATTTGAATGATCACAGAAGGATGATGAGAATTGTGAAACAGAGGTGCAATGGGTCGATCTTTTCCAACCACAATTGTGCCAGAATCACCTATGGGATTTTAAAGCATCTGGATGCCCAAACCCTATCCCTAAAGAATCCACTTTGGGAGGTATGGGGTGGAGCCACACCATCATCGGCTTAAAATTCTGTGTAGATTGCACTGGAAAGAAATCAGGGTTGGAAATCTCTATAGTGAACTTCAGAGAGTTAGGAGATATTTGCCCCAAGGACTTTTTGATTCTCTCAAGAGATGTGCAACTTTTACTACTTTAAGAAAAAGTGACCCTGAGGGCCTCAGTTGTCTTAGTTGATGAGAATACCTTTTTATTTTAAGCCTGTTTGTATGAGCTAAAAAAGAGATTTAGTGAACACAGAGACTATAAGTTAATTAAAATCAACTACTAAGGTGAAGCATAAATGACAGCAGTCTAATGATTTGCTGACAATTGACATATTGGAGTGGGAAAAGTTGAGCCAGTTCACATCCTATGTGTTTTAGTAATAGTGGATAAATGAATAGATATTTTAAAATTCTGAAACAGAGTTTTAATGTAATTTTAAATGTATTCATGAACTTTCTCTGAAAGTCTGGAAAACAGGGAATCTGTGTGGTCTAAAGAAAAAGAACCTTGGACCTTGGACCTTGGACCTACTCCCAGGGTTGCTTCTAACCACACATGTGACCTTGGGCTATGATTTACCTCTTGAGGTCAGTTGTTTTTTTTTATCTGTAAAATGTGTGGGCTATACTAGTTATTCTCTAACTTCCCTCCAAACTTAAAATTCTATAAGTTAATAGAATTTTTTAAATTTCTTTATATTTTTAAATATCTAACAGGATAGTATTTTCCCTGCCAAAATATAAAAATGAATACTTTGCTGTTGTTTCTCTCTGAATCTTGGGAATCAAGGTAGTTTGTGTTGATTCACAAGTGCTTCCTAATGTAGACTAAAACAGGAATCTTATTAATCACTTGGAATTTTATTATTGGCATTTATGGAAGAAAGCTAAGTCCAAATGACCTAAAATAATAGAGCATTCAGCTCAGTTGAGCAAACATATTCTTTGACATTTTTTTGAAGATTAATATTCAGAGAGATCCAAAAATTGTATCTATACAGTTTGATAGTTTATTTTTCCAAAGTGATATATCCATGTAACTGACACCAAAATTAATAAACAGAACATTATTGATGTGCTAGTGTCACCTCATCATGCTCCCTTTCAGTCACTATTGCCCATCCCCTCAAAAGTTACCGCTGTTCTGACTTGTAACATTAATGAAGCATCCATCTTATATAAAAACTGCTGTTTGAAATCTTAACCCTGCTATTTTGGCTTCTGTAAAAGTTTGCTTGCTTAAATAATAAGGAAAATAAGACTACTCCCATCTCAGAGAGGCCGTAGACTATGCCCCACACAAAGTTGTCAGTGCTGATACTAGGTCAGGCGTTGAGATATGGTCTCATGACCCCTTCCCAGCACATAGGTCTTCTTTCCCAGAAGTCTCATTCCAAATTTAGGAGACAAAAGAGCTAGAAAAAATGTAAATAGAAAAGTTTTCCTCCATTGGGGGTGGAGGGCGCAGAATTTGAAAGGCACATTTTTTTCTGGCCCTGCCCTTAATAGAATGTAACTAAGCATGGCTTTTTTTTTCCAGTCTTATGTAACATAATGGTTCCCTGACCAGGAAGAAGGCCAAACATGCTGGCCTTTTGGCCTCTGGTGAGTGGACCTGATTTGGGGCTCTGGGAGGCACTGCTCTGTTGATTTAGCAGAATTGAACTGGGGGACTCTGGGCACTCCCGGAGATCAGCCTAGGACCCGGCCAACATCTGGAGAGAGTGGACGGACACTTCTGGACCTGTCAGCAGAATCGGTAAGGTAGGGGCCCTATCAGTCAGACTCACTCCAGTGAGTGTAATGGGGAGCTTGATCACCTCCCCAGAAGTCAAGGTCTTCCTAAGCAAATTAATCAGGAATCAGGTGGACTGTCTAAACTCTGAGTAAATATCTAGTAGAAGTCAAAAACTCATACTGATGTATAAATGTAAGTGTGAGAGTCTGGGTAAAAGACAATGCAAACCCCACTTTAGGAGGAAGACAATAGAGAACTTTTAATTGCTTTTATAATTTGCTATGTTAATTTAAAATTTTGGAATTCTAAGGTTAATTTAAAAATATAAAATTTGTGAAGATTGCGAATCCAGAGAAGTTTAAAACAAAGGCTTGTTGGGTTCAGATTAGTCATAATTAACTGCTTTGTAGGCTGCCTTTTTCAGCCCTGCTAGCAAACGGAACATCGTGTGGTCTCGAAAACTGCAACTTGCCTGCCTTCCTGATAAATTTAGAATGGAGCTCTCTGGGAGGAAAAGAGCCTAAAATTGCTCCAGAGCAAGTGTGAGAAAGGATAGAGGTGATGGAATTCACTCTCGGGTTGCTGAGATAGTGGAGCCCTGAACTGGGGGATGAGGGATTGGTTGGAGATATCAGAAGTGGTGAAGGAGGAGGATGATTTGAGATCTTTTGGGACCTTGGAGTAATGAAGGAAAATATGAGAGGAATAGCAGCTGTTTCTTAAGTGTAAAAAGCCTGGTTATACAGGATCTCAGACTGCTTGTCTTATATCCCCTGCTAAGGACAGAGTAAATGATAAATGCAGAAAAGGGGCGTATCAGTGAGGAGAGCAAGGAGAGATAAGTTTTCGTTGATTTTGCTGGCTACAACCTGATCTGCTAGTATTCTTGGTTTCTTGCTTATTTGAATTATAATGGACTCAAGGCTTCCTGCAAAACACAGTGGATCTTCTTCTGCCCCATTTTCTTCTTTTTAACCCTTCCAATACAAATAAAGAAAATCTCATTGTCTGAGTCTGGCAGGGTGGAGTTATTAGGTACTTATTGGATGGTGGTGTAATATTCAGCAAAGGAACTTTGAGATATAATATTTTTAATCTTACAACTAGTTTAAGTTTTAAAAATTTCTCTCTCAAAAAGCAATATTTTTACTTACTCTTAGTTTTATCTGGCTCTTTACCTTTTGGGAATCATTAAAGGATTGAGCTTTCAAAGAATAAGGAATACTGAGTGAAAGGTCTGAGGCATGGTTATGCATTTTTAAAGAACATAGAAGAAGTTTTGAAGGCTAATTTGGAAATGTAAAATTTATAAAGGTTGTGTATGTAATAAGAAGGAGAAGAGAAATTTTGAAAAGAAATCAAATTATACAGGCCAATAAGCCAGAAAAAGTAAATAATTTATATTCTGCCTCCTTAAACAGAGGATAAATAGTTATGCCAAAGTACTTAGGGAGGAACTGATAAAAAGAAATCTAACAGTTACTGTTTGTTATGATACATTCAGAAAATATTACTTTGGAAAGTCCATAAAAAGGACTAGCAAGAAAAATTCTATCTTAAAGCAGGTCAGTATATTTTTCTCCTTAGACAATTCCTCCAAAATTTAGCAATATTTAATAAATAAATCATGGCAATACATTTCTTTGCATAAATTCAGTAAGACAGGTTTCCAATAGTGGTTTTATTAACCAGAAATTTTGACTGGAGGATCATGTTTTAAAGAGCCCTGCTTGAATCCTGAAGACTTGAAGCCAAAGAGTGCATTGGGCAAAGTCTAGTATCCTTCTTGGTAGCCCTAAAAATAGCTGGTGCTGGAGCATCAGGTTCATACCATTACCATCACTGGTGGTATCAGAGTACCAGGGGAGCAAAAAGGGCACCTATGCATCCCTGCGGGACCCCCCACACACTCTGAGCCACAACAAGTAGGAGGGCAGAGATGGGCCTTGAAGCCTGGGGGCATGGGCCCCAGGTAGAGCACTACAGGTGAGAACTTCATGTAACTCAGCAGATACTACAGGCAGGCCTCACAGCAGCTGGATGGCTTGGCTTCCTGGCCCTACAGGGTACATTAAAATTCAATCATGAAATTCTGGCAAATAAAATTTTTCTCCTCAATATTACCTCCATGCTTATCAAAAGAGCCAAATCAAGTCTAATTTATCTATTGTTTTTATTTGGCCTCATTGTTTGCATAAACATGATAAAATAAAATACAATAGATAAATTAGACTTGATTTGGCTCATTTGATAAACATGGAGGTAATTTTGAGGAGAAAAATTATATTTCAATAGAAGTTATTAAAACTGAAAGGTTTTCTTTCCCTTCCACCGGACCATTTGTTACAGTTTGTCTCCATTAGGTCACAAGCCCACCTCCTTCTGTGCCCAGGCCTCATTGTCCCTCTGACAGACAGCAAGATTTCTAGGCTCTGAGAGAAACCTCTGACCCGCCTCAATGAGAAGTAGCTAGAGGATCCCACTGATGTCCATTTTCCCTAAAAAATTTCAGAGCCAGGATCCTTTAGGCAATATATTAGGCAGTTAGATATGAGCAGAGCAAGGATGATGGGCCAACTAGAACTACCCGATATAATTAAGTCTTTCCATTTCTACCTATGTGAGACAAGGGGACTCCCCAGAAGCAAGAGGGAACCAGGTTCTGATGAAGCAGCCTGAGAGGCTACCCTAAAACCAGTGGGGTTTCTACAGATTCTAGTAATTTTTTCAAACTCTGACTTACCCACCTCACCAGCTTACCTGGACACCCAATCTAGAAAAACTGAAATCCATAACCAATCTTTATTCAAGTTCTCACAGGCTTTACAGTCCACCCAGAAAGCTATCCAGAAGCATATCCAAGGTACTCTGTCTATACCGACTTCTAATCCAGTTCATCCTTCCAACCTGGTGATTCTGTTTGGATAAAGACATTTGCCACACAAGAATTGACTCCTATGTGGAAAGGACCACCCCCACAGCAGTCAAGGTTTACAGGATCCTGACATGGCTTCATCACACTTGGGTTAAGACAGCCCAGGCAAAATAGAGAGTCCAGGACTCTTCAGACCCTCTAAAGATTAGTCCTGGCCCTCATTCTGGGCCCGTATCTTATAAACAGGCCCACTGACTTTATTCTATCAAGCTTATAGTCCTCATGTGTCAATATGATTTCCTCTTCAAGAATGACCCAAAAGAGTCAATGATTTGACTCATGTACATAAAACCAGTGGGGAATGAAGCATCCATCTTATATAAAAACTACTGTTTGAAATTTTAACCCTGCTATTTTGGCTTCTATAAATGCTTGCTTGCTTAAATAATAAGGAAAATAAGATTATTCTCATCCCAGAGAGGCTGTGGACTATACCCCAGACAGAGTTGTCACTGCTGACACCGGGCCAGACTTTGAGATATGGTCCCATGGCCTCTTCCCAGCACGTAGGCCTTCTTTCCCAGAAGTCCCAGAAGTCTCATTCCAAATTTGGGAGACAAAAGAGCTAGGAAAAGCATAAGGAGAAAAGGTTTCCTCCATGTAGAGGGTAGAGGGAGCAGAATTTGAAAGGCATATGTTTTTCTGGCCCTTTCCTTAATAAAATGTAGCTCCATTTCTCTAAGCATGGTTGGTTTGTTTTTTTCCCGGTGTTCTGTAACATTCCAACATTACAAATTTGTTTTTATGCTTATTTGTGTCTGTGTTTTATGGTGAATATTGTTTGAAATGTTTCATGACTTATATTTAAATATTTTATCCATTTTGAGTTTATTTTTGTGTATGGTGCAAGTTGGTGGTCTAGTTTCATTTTTTATTTTTAATGTAATTTTCCAATTTTCCCATTTATTGAAGAGACTGTCTTACTCCATATTATGCTTTTGCCCCCTTTGGCAAATATTAATTGAACATGATGGTTTGGGTTTATTTGTGGGGTCTCTGTTTTATTCCATTAAACTATATGCCTGTTCTTTTGCCAGTACCAGGTTGTTTTGATTACAGTTGCTTTGTAGTGTAATTTGATATCTAGTATTGTGATCCCTTCCATTTTGTTCTTCTTTTTCAAGATTGCCACAACTATTTGGGGTCTTTTAGGTTCCTATAAATTTTTAGAGTATTTATTCTGGACCTGTGAAATATGCCATTGGTATTTTAATGGGGATTGCATTGGATCTATAGATTATTTTGCGTAATATGGACATTTTAATAATGATATTCTACTAATCCATCAACATGGTATATTCTTCTACTTTTTTATATCTTTCTCTATTTCATTTTTAATGTCTTGTGGTTTTCCAACCACAGACATATTCTTAAATATCTTTTTTTTTCTTGTTGCAATGTAAATGGGATTGTTTTTTCATTTCTTTTTCTAAGAATTCATAATTGGTGTACAAAAATGCCATCAAGGGGGAGTGTAGGGGAGGGTGGGGATATGGGGGAGAGATTAATCAAGAGACTTGTATGCATACATATAAGCATAACCAATGGATGCAGACAATAGAGGGTGAGAGTGCGGGCAAGATTGGGAGGGTGGGAGGCAATAAGGGAATAACCACACATTTGTAATACCTTAATCAATTAAAAAATTTTAAAAATGCCATCATTTTCTGGGTGTTAATTTTGTATCCTGCTACGATACTAAATTCTTTTATTAAATCTAGTAATTTTTTTGTGTGAAGTCATTAGAGTTTTCTATGTATGGTGTGGTATCATGTCACATGTGAAACAAGACAGCTTTATTTCCTCCTTTCCAGTTTGGATGCCTTTTATGTTTTTCTTCTTGTCTGATCACTATAATTATGTCTTCCATTCTCTCTCTCTCTCTCTCTCTCTCTCTCTCTCTCTCTATATATATATATATATATATATATATATATATATATATATGTATGTATATAGTAGAGAAATATCCTAATTAACTGGGATGCCATAACAGGTCCATCAGACAGGTGGAAGTTGTGCACAGTGTCAGGGACGGGAGAGCAGGGGTCTCCATGCACCTGCACTGGGGGAGGGCCTGAAATGATTGATATGATCAGATTATTTTTGCCTTTCAATTTGTTTATATTATGTATCACATTTATTGATTTGCAAATGTTGTCCCAGCTTGGCATATGTGAAATAAATCACACTTGGTCATGGTATATGATCTTTTTGATATATTACTGGATTTGATTTGCTAATACTTTGTTGAGGATTTTAGGACCTATGTTCATTAGGAATATTGGCCTGTGATTCTCTTTGTAAAGTCATTATCTGGTTTTGGAATTAGGGTAATGCTGGCCCCATAAAGAGCTTGGAGGTATTCCTTCCTCAGGGATTTTTTTTGAATAGTTTGAGGAGGAGTTCTTCAAATGTTTGGCAAAAATCCCTTGTGAAACCGGGAGTTTTTTTTTATCACTACTTCAAATTCATAATTTGTTCAGGTTTTCTGATTCTTCATGATTCAGTTTTGGAAGATTGTATTTTCTTAGGAATTTGTCCATTTCATCCAGGTTGTCCAGCTAGTTGGACTATGTTGTTTCTTTATTTTCCCTCATTTGATATCTCCACCTGACTTGTTCTCTGTGACTTTTGGATAGTCTCACTGGGCTTCAGACATACATTCTCTCCCTTCTCCCAGCAGTCAACTCCTGAAGTAAGGGAAACAAAGGAGAAAATAAACAAATGGGTCTATATCAAAATAAAAAGCTTCTGCACAACAAGAAAAACCATCAACATAATGAAAAGGTAGCCCAATGTATGGGAGAACAAATTTTCCAATGATACATCTGATAAGGAGTTAAATATCCAAAATATGTAAGGAACTCATATGACTTAGCAAAAGAAAAATAATTTTAAAAATGGGCAAAGTACCTAAACACACACTTCTCCAAAGGGGACATACAGATGGCCAAAAAACATGAAAAATTATCAAAGCCTTTTGATCACAATGAGCTATCACCTCATACTTGTCAGAATGGATACCATCAATAAGTCAACAAATGACTGGAAGGATGTGAAGAAAAGGGGAAGCTAGTGCACTGCTGGTGAGAATGCAGACTAGTGCAGCCACTATGGAAAACAGCATAGAGTTTCCTCAAAAAAGTAAATATGGAACTTCCACTTGACCCACTGATCCCACTTCTAGGAATATATCCTAAGAAACCAGAAAAAATAATCAGAAAGAATATATTAGTACACACCCTATGTTCATAGCAGCACAATTTACAATAGCTAAAATCTGAAAAGAGCCTATGTGCTCACCAGTAGATGAGTGGATAAAGAAACTGTGGTACATTTATACTATGGAATACTTGTAGCAGTAAAAAAGGAGGATATATTACCCTTTGAGGCAGCATGGAGGAACCTAGCAAATATTATGCTAAGCAAAATAAGCCAGTCAGAGAAAGACAAGTATCACATGATCTCACTATCATGTGCAATCTAATGAACAAAATACACTGATGAACAAAAAGATCTAGAGACACAGAAATATTTAATTGTTCAATATATCTCAGAGAGAAGGCAGGGAGGATAGAAAGGTGGGTGGGAAGAGATTAACCAAAAAATTTATATGCATATATGCATAACCCACAAACAATAGTATGATGAAGGCCTCTGGTGGGGCCCAGGTGTGGGATAGAAGAGGTCAATGGGATAAAAAGAGGGACATCTTAATACTTTCAAAAATAAATAAAATAAAAAAAGAAATTCATCCAAATTTATATGGAAATATTATTCATTCCTGGCTCTATCTATAGTAATCTATTACATACAAACATCACAATTTTATATTAATTAGCATTTGAATAGTTTCCAGTTTGAAGCTTTTACAAATGAAGGCTCTAACCTATATCTGTTCATAACATATATTCACATTTCTGTCGGGTGTACTAGTAAGAGCAGAATTGTTGGGTTACATTGTAGAGCACACTGCTCTTTGAGTGCTTTATATGTAGCAGGTCTATGGATTGGTGTGGGGATCCCAAATATATTGCAGTCTCCAAGGAGCCAAATCACTACTTCTTGGGTTAGAAATGCATTAACAAAGGCCTACGTGGGCTCAAAATGTTGAAGCACATTTTTGTTCACTGAGCAAAAATCACATGCTAGTGAAACCAAGGGTTGTTTATGAGATGGTTAAATTTAGTTAAAATCTGAGCTCTAGGAATAGTCACTCTCTTTTCTCTTACTCTTCCCCCTTCCCTCCCTACCTCAGAGATCCAGCATTTTCCTTGGATAATCAGCAACCCCCAAGACAGCAGAAGTCAGTAGCTCAGACCTGATTAATGGTCACAAAGTGCAGATCTCCTGCATGCTCAAGACAACATCTTGACCTAAGTTATGTTTCAGCTCATGAGCCCTAAGATGGAACTACCTCCTGGCTACTTTTTCATGAAATCAAACAGAGGGACATTTGAATAAATATTAGAGCTGCCCTCAAGATCCAAAGAAATGATTCATCACCCTCATCTTACCTCCCAGCACCACAGTGTCTTATGATTTTGCCCTATATAATCCCTCTTACATCCTACAGGGGAGTTTGGGCTTTTGAGCATTAACTTACTGGACTCTTGGATGGTGTCATTCATAATAAAATAGCCAATATTTCTCCACTGCAGTTCTCAGGATCTAGTGTTTGGTTCTGCTAGCTCTGAGTAGATGAACTCTTTCTGTTTTGTAACAATAGCAGAGGGAGAGAGACCCCATTTTACCTCATCGGATCAGCAGGCACTGCAATGTCACAGTGAGTTTGAAGAATGTCCCTTTAAGACAAAAAATGAAAACAGGAAAGAAAGAAAAACATCATGTTCTGCTAATAGTCTCTATGTATTCATTTAAACTTTAAATGTTAAAGTCATCTGGGGAGTATTAGGCATGGTGGAATTGTGCTTTGTTTTGCTTTGTTTTTAGTTTAACTGAAGGTTAGGCAGTGCACTAAGGACCTGAAACAAGGGCCTCCCACACAACAGTTCCTGAAATTGATCCTGAGATTTGGTACATAAAAAGTTATATGGCTCTTTTCTTTCTCAGCCTTCATGCAGGATCCATTTTTAGGCCTCTCAGAAAGTCACCTGCTCATTATTTCCACTGTGTGTGGGTGGGGCACTTTGGCCCAATGACTTTGTGCTACTATAATTAAAGATTTGTTCCTGCCTGAGGTCACGTCCACCTTATCAGTTAGTGGCTTGCTGGTTCTTAAATGGATGGGGCCACTTTAGATAGTGTATTCTGCTTAGATTAATAGCAGATTATGAGAAAGACTGTGGGTGGCAAGTGGGTGGCTTCAGGATGGTGTAAAGTCCTTACTAATCCTCTGCAGTGTCAGTAGAGGTCTGAGGTAAAGTCCTGTGGGCTTATGAAGAAGGCTCATTCCTGTCATACATGTAAGGTCTGGGTCAGGTTCTCTGGAAGCAGAACCTAAGACTGTAATTTGGGTACATGTGATTTATTGAGGGTGTGATTTCATGAGAAAGGGGATGAAAGAAGCAGAATAAGAAAGTGGAAGATGCTAAGTGTCTCATCTTGCCTGTTCCTGTGGGAACTCTGGAATATGAGTTCCACCACCTAGAGGTTTGGGGGCCCAGCACTTTGTGCCCCTTGTCATTTATGCCAGTCAGTCAGTCATCTGTTGCAGGCTGCTATTGAGAAGGCCGGTGAGCAATCTCCCAGGCAAGAAAGCTCCTATTCAGGCAAGTGTTGTTGGGCAGGTGAAAGTCATTCATAGCCAACAGACCCTGGGAAATGTATACACTGCCAGTAATGGTGACCCAAGTAAGGACTCCAATGGCATCCACTACACACAAATTGTGATTCCTGGGGATTCATTATAGAGGGCAGAAGCAAAAATATCACCTATTTATAAATTTTAAAACTTTGGTTGGCCATATGGAGAATAACAGAAGACACTTTATGATGCCTCTTCTGTTCGCCACTTGGTGTTTGGCCAATATTTATCAGACTTTTTCCTGAAACAACCTGATGCCCTTTTTGAATTCCACAAATCTCTATGCTCTTTTCCTGATACACAGCATCTCTCACCTCTCATACCCAGCTGAAAAACCACTATATCTCCCATATTCAGGTAAAATATCGCATTTTCTTTCCAAAGTACAAAGTCTGTCTGTCATCTTCATAAAAATTAAAACCTTCTGCTTTTATGGTAGTTAGGTCCTATCACATATTTTGATTTTTAAGTACTGACATTTTTTGCTTTCTAGAAATATTGCCTTATCTTCATAAATAGACCATATGTTTCTCATAGGTTGGGATACCTCAAAAGCAGAACCTGAGATGAGAATATGAGTATAAGAATATGATTCCAGGGAGCACTGATAGAGGAATGGGGAAGTGAGCCAGAGGTTGGGAAGCAGGCAATTTAAGGTGCATTTCTGAGAAGATTACCACTGTCAGCACCTATAATAGAATTCCACTGAGGACATGTCACAATTTTTCTGTCCAAGGGCTAAAGATATGCACATTTGTCCTCCAATTCTTGTCCATCATTAGTGGGGGCCTTGGGTAGGACAGCTAACTCCCTGAAACTTCCTGTATGTATAGACCATGCATGTTCCTACCAAAACAGACCATATGGGAACTGTGAGTGTTAAAGAGATAAGGGTAAGACAAGGATCATATTTGCATTTGAATTCTTCATCCCAGTTTACAGAGAATATTCATAAATATCTTTAATGGTTTCACTGATCTATTTCTTTCTGTAGACTAAGAAGTTGTTAAAATGAGATTGTTAAGCATGTATTTACATGATAGGTCTTAAAAAATTTAAGGAGCCTAAGGCAATATTCAGCAGACATTCCTAAAACTGCATTTTACCAAGATTAAATGCCATTGTATTTGTGCTACACGAATTGATAAAAGTTGTTGGGATTCCAGATGCTTTTAAGAAGTTGAATTTGATGGATCTCTGTTGTGGATTAGGCGCACAAACACATTGTTTTATTTTGTTTTTGGAGAGAGAGAGATATTAGAATTCTATTCAGTTTAGAATACCTACCACAAAGGCAGATTCCTAAATTCAACCTCATGTCATACACTCATAGCTCTCATACTCTTCTTCCTAATGATATCTAATGGAAATTTACATTGTCTCTCTGTTTCTACTTTCCTGTGAAGTAGGTTAACTCCAAGAGATGGTGTAATGTGGGCTTCAAGTGACTTATTTTATAATGAGAAAACTCACAGTTAAAGTTTAGCATGTGACCTTGCTTCATTGAATATTATGTTTCCAATTCTTTCATGCATTCCCAAAATGTTTTTCAAGTTCTTGTTTTATGCCAGGAAGTTCTAGATGCTTGAGGCACATCACTGAATAAGCAATTCTCTGTCCAAAGTTGGCTTCCACTGCAGCTAGGGAAATGCTCTTATTCAATAAAGAAAATAAAGCAAAACTAATATACATTTAGAAGGTGTTATGCTACATTTAAAACGTATACCAAGACAGGAAGGATAAGGAATGTAGGGGGAAAAAGGCTGGGGTGAATGATAATTTTCAATGGAATGGTCATTTTAGATAATTTTGAGAGGATAATATCTTAAGAAGTGAAGTAAAGAAATATATGTCCATCCCTCCCCATCAGTTGGATGCTGCAGTATATTTTTCATACAATATCCCATTAATTTTTAATATATTTTTATTCATTTCAGAGAGATAAATGATAACAGAGAATCAGCTGCCTCTTGCATGCCTCACACTGGGGATCGAGCCCTGAACAGGAATCTAACCATGACCTCCTGGTTCATAGGTCAATGTTCAACCACTGAGCCACACCAGCTGGACCCATTCATTTTCTATTATAAGTCTCCTAGTTTCTGAAATTAATCACTAAACTTCCCTTCTTCAAGTACTCTAATTGTTACCATTTCCTTTCACATGAAATAATTCTGGTTCTCATGACTTTCTCCTGGCTTCTTCTAATAGGAACGTCACTTCACCTGTTACAGAAGCAAAGCCAAGCCCCAACGCTCTATATTTCCCCAATGTCCACAGTCAGTCTTGTTACCACTGTTGACGTACCTAATGTATTGCTTTGGATATTCTTTTCTTTGCATTGCTTGACTGTCTCCTTTAGGAGAATTTCTCTTCACTCATTTTCTATTCTCCACTATCTCCTTCACACACACAAAAAGAAAAACCCCAATGGTGCTAAAGACACAGTTTAAAACATTTCAAGTTTATATATATATTACTGCTCCCCCAAGAAACATTTATAAAATATGACCACAGCTTGTTCTCATGCTTTTTTTGTAGTCTCTAATGAGTGCAGACAATGCAAAATTGCATTTTTCTATAATATTCAAAATGGATTGCCTTTTTCCAACTAATCATGGTCTTTCTGCCTGTGATGACGTGCTGCAGACATTGAATTTCTTTGTGCGAGTTCTTTGCCCGGGATGCTTTTTTTTCAGTCTTATATCTATTCTGTTCTGCCTTTGACTTCTATATTGAACATTTGTAGATAATGAGGAATTCATTATTCAACAATCAAAAACTAAGAACATTTTTCTCAATCCATATCGAGCTATTTTGCTTTTGACAACATACTAAGATGAAATCCACTGTTGCCTCTTGTTTCTCAGACATATTTTGGAACAAGAACAAGTTTTACTGCATCTGCAATTCATTGAAGCTATATTTGTATCACTTAAGTTAAATATAAGATAATTTAGTTGTCTTAAGACCCAAAATATATTTGTGTTATAGATATTTTTTGTAAAGAATTCATATAAACCAGATCTGGACAAATCAATTCCTATAAGAAATGTACAAGAATGGTTCACATATAGGAATGTATTCTGTCTACAAATAATTCTTTTAAAATTAATATTCAATTTTTATTTGTGCAAGTTTTAAAGTTTTTCATTTTTTAAATTCAATTTCCAATCAGGTAGCCTGAGACTGAGATGAGACCAACAATAAACATCTTTTTTCCATCCTGGACATATGTACGACCAATACATTGACTTTACATGTTTTAATTACCCAAAATGTATAGCTATAACATATTTTCTTGGTATTTAAAAAAATTAGTTAATTGTTGCAGTGGACGTTATTGATCTGGTTTAGTGGGCATTGGTAACTTGCCAGTGCAAAGGAGTGGAGTTTTGCCACTGGGGTAATTCAAACCACATGGAGAATATACATTAACACAAACACCTCTAAGTAAACATATCTACTTGGCAGGATGCTACTCCAACTTGGACTCTGTGAAATATTGGATACACCAGCTCAATTTACTTGGGCTGACTCACCACTTGGGACTTCCAACACAGTTGGGAGAATTAACAAAAGAAACAATAAAGCTTTTTTGTTGTTATTTGGCCTTGAAATTAGAAAATACTGAGAGGTTTTTTCCCTCCTCTTTCTTTTAAACAGAAAGACCCATGGGATGTATTCCATAAACTCCTTTCCTGTTACCCACCCTATCCCCGAACAACAAAAATCCAAAGGGAAAAAGAAAGGCTTAAATCTCATTTTAAATCGCCTAGTGTTGACATGTTTTGTAATCACCTAGTGTTACATCAAAATTGTTGATTTTTTTTGCCTGTTTTCTGGAAGCCTGGGCTCATCCAGTGGCCATCAATGAATGTTGTAGAGTTACATTTTTATCTACTATGGAATGTGGACCAGAGAAGGACCTGGGACAACAAAGAAGATTTATTCACTAATTTAAATTAGGTAAGCTTCTAGAATTTTTAGCATGGAATTGCTCTAAATTAGAGCATCTAAGTTTTATAACATTCACCTTATAGGAGTTTCTTTTTTGTTGACTGCATCGAAGAAATTGTGAGTCCAAACAAAGGCAGATAAATGTGAATTAAGATTTCTGCAACGCTTATTATTCCATCAGAAGCTTCTTGATACATATGGTTGTGTCTGCTCCCTTTTTTCCCCAAGCACTTTTATTTTGGTAGGCGTAATTTAAAAAATTAATCAATATGTTAGTGTTTCACTCTGAGTTTCCCCATTGGCTAATTGGTCATTAAAAAATGGAAAATTCTGAAATTCCCCCAGAGCTTGTCTTTCTTCAACTGTGAAATGGGCATAACATAATTTGATCTAATTTCTAAGTCAATGATTAAAAAACTAAAAACTAAACAAGTTATTGTAAAATGTCTTTATTGGAAGAACTAGGTTGAGGGTAAAGAATGGAATCATGAAGCTAAGAAGACTGAAGACCTTGCTTCAAATCCCACATCCATCATATCTCTTATTATTGGTTCTGATCACTTGCCCAAGTTCTTTATTATCTCAGAACTCCAATCCCTTTGATTGTGCACAATTATGATAATCAGATCAAACAGCATGAATGAAAGCATGTTGTGAAAGTCAATGAGCTGGATTACTTAAACTATTGTTGCTATGGTTGTTGCTGTTATTATTATTGCTAAGAAATAAAATAGTGAAATCACCCCTGGGCCCCAAGGTGTAAGAGACACTTAACATCCATATGAGGAGAACATGGAAACAGAGTTTTCAGGAAAAGCATAATTGCATCTTCATAAAAACATCTCTCTTTAATTTTTTCATTAAAATTTCCATTTCCTAGTTGTTCATTCCTTTGAATGTCTATACTTACTTAATGAATGAATAAATGAATTAATTAATTCTAAATGCTACCTATGTGCTTTTATTTTGTTATTTTGATCAATGTCTTGCCTATGTTTGTGGAAGTTGTATTCATTTTACCTATATAAAACATGTAGCTTAATGACATACCCAGTAGATAGAGTTGAAAAGACAAACAGTATCAAGTATTAATGCGATTGTTGAGCTACCAAAACATATATACACCACTTGCTGGATGAATGTAAATTGATATAAGTATTTTGGAAATTGAGAAATGCCTGCTACAGGTAAACATATGAATTCCCTAAGAATTAGTTATTCAACCACTGGGAATAAATATTCTCTCAGAAATGCATATATATGCATTCCTACAAGAATGTTCATAGAAGCTGTATACACAGTAGCTCAAAATCTAAGACTACCCTGATGCCTTTTAATAGTTTCATGGGTAAATTAATTGTGCTATTTTCACACAATGGAACACTATGTAGTGATGCTACTTAATGAACTACCAACTATACACAATAGCATCACTGAATTATACAAACATTATGTAGAGCAGAAATACCCAATCAGAAGCATATATAAATATGATAGCATTTTCATAAAGTTCAAAAGCAGGGGGTGGGGAGTGTCAGAAGTCAGGACAATGGTTACTGTAGGAGGCATGGGCTGTGATAATAACCAGGAACCATTACAAGCACAGTTTTCAAGGCCTGAAAATGTTCTGTGTCTGGATTGGGTGTCAGTAGTGAGGGTGAGCTCAGTGTGTAAGTTTGCCAAGCTGTACACTTATGAAATGTGACCTGCCCTGGAGCCTTGGTCTCCCTACTCTAAGTTTGGTGAAATGTTTTGGACATAAAGAAAATTTGTTTTCTTTGTTTTCAACATTAGATTGATGTTTAAGTGACTTACTGTCAAAGGGACTACTGTATATTCTTAGTCTTTTTGTATCCAGGACCAACTGGAGTTATAAGCCCCTATACAAGTGGTGATTCTTCATCTGAATTTCAGAGGAAGAACCATGTATGATCTCAGTTAGGCCAATTATCTGACATAACTCAGTGAGCTGATCAAAGACCAGCTCTGTGGTCATGCAGGACGCCCCATTTTCCAATGATAGGCAAAGTACTCTGGGAAAAGAAGCTAGAATGGACATTATTGCTTAGGTAATAATGCAGAAATTATGCAGAACAAGGAGCTGTAATGGAGTCAACCTCTGGGCAAACTCTTCCAGGAATGAACATGATGGGACCCCTTGATAGAGATTCTTGTTACTCCAAAATGGACTCTGCCACCCCCGAAGTGAAAACAACTGGAAGCATCATGCTGTCTCCTGGTCCAAACCAGAGTGAGATGCACCAGATCCTCACTCTGACTCAGAGATGGAAAGCTAGAGGAAGAGATGATTCTACATTTGCACTGACATCAATTTTGAAACTTAAATACCTGACTGGTGGTTAGTGTTTGTTATTTCCTTGGGGAAACATCTGCCCCAGAAGGCAACACTCATCCCTTAAACTTTGGGCAGTGTTCCAGTAAACTCAACCTGGAAATTGATTGCCTATGTGCAGTTAATGCTTCCACTTCTGGGCTCAGTGATGGGGCCAGTTGACAACATGGCTTATGCAGCTCCTTGTTTAAAGATCTCTCAAGTAACCAGGTTAACCTGGAGATTGTTTCTGTTGCTTTATGCACAAGTCCTTTCTGAAGCTTGAACAGTCTGATAATTTGAAATTGTGTATATAAAATAATCTGGAAGTCAATTTGTTCTCACAAACTGTTTTTATGAAGAGTTATTTTTTAAAATATATTTTATTGATTTTTTACAGAGAGGAAGGGAGAGGGATAGAAAGTCAGAAACATCGATGAGAGAAACACCGATCAGCCGCCTCCTGCACACTCCACACTGGAGATGTGCCCCCAACTGGAATCGAACCCGGGACCTTTCAGTCCGCAGGCTGACGCTCTATCCACTGAGCCAAACCGGTCTCTGCTGAAGAGTTATTTTTATCCAAGGATATGGGGTACAGTTGTTTGAGCTCTTTCACTGGCTAGTGGTGAAAATTAGGTAATCACTGTAAAAACAAAGAACTGAAGAACTTTAGACTTATTTGTGTGTGTGTGTGTGTGTGTGTTTTCATGCTTTTTATTGATCTTTTGGAGAGAGAGAAAGGAAGGGGGATAGACAGATACAGATCTGCTGCCTCCTGTATGCTCCCCACAGGGGTTTGAGCCCGCATCCCAGGCATGCCCCCTGACGAGGAATTGAACTCATGGCCTCTTGATTCCTGGTTCAATATTCAACTGCTGAGCTATACCAATCAGCTGGGCTATATTTATTGATATTTATTGAATCATCAGAGACAATCCTCATCAATACTAGCATTTCTTAGGTCAGTGAACTAAGACCAAGAAGGTTGCTGGTTCTTTCACTCAATCACTATAACCTCATATGATGCTTATCTTTTCTTTTTTTTTACCTTCTATCTTTCTTTCCTTTCTTGCTTCCTTCTGTATTTTCCTTTGCATTCTCCAAATTGGTAGTCAAAAGGGCATTCATTTGAAAGAGTATAACACAAATGTGGAGGTTGTACATATAATTTTCTGTCTATCATGTCTTTTAATCAGAATCTTTTTCAACTCCTTCTATCCCTATTTATCTTACCAACTCATTCCACTAATTTGGACACTTTAAACAAGGATTTATCATTTAAGAAACACAAAAATTCAATTGCCAGTGATGCTTTGGGGGATAGCACAGCTGAAATCTTTGGCTTTTTTGTCTCAATAATAAAACAGTATAGAAAGTACCCAAGTCAGCAGAGTAAATCCAAGTTGCAAAATTATACTTGTATCTGAATTATAATATTGATAATTGAATTCTTTATCTTTTTGAAAAAAATGTTTTAACAGTAGTTTGTAATAGAAGCAAAAGACCCCTATGTATAATAGAGACCATAATATACAAAAACTGATAAATTGACACTCAATGTAGGATATCTTTTGATATTAATTGTCCCAGTGCCATGATGGTAGCTTTAAACTAAGATACCATGAAAAGCATTCCCAGGCATGATTGTAGCTAGAAAATCCTTTTAGAATGTGTAAATATTGCTGGAGTACAAAAAGTGGAAGTTGGGATACATTGAATTTAAAGACATGATTGTACTTGGAGGTTTGTCTGTGTGTATCAAACTCAAATGTAGCATGCTTGGATCTACAGAGTACACAAGAGAAAGTCTTCTGTATTTCAGAACTGACCTAAGGCAGAGTGAAATTTAAATCTGGCATGCTACCTTGCTAATGTGTCTGCATCTGATGAGTTTACAAATCTCCAGTGGGAAAAATCCCTGTGTTTCCATTTATATAGCTTTAGGGCATTGTGTCTACCAGCACTGTAATTGTTTGCCCTTCATGAACAAAGGATGGTTTTAATTCTTTGCAAAGTGGTAGCCTGTGCAGTTATTGGATACACTTCAACATTTTGGGAAAAGTACATCTATAATAATAAAAGCATAATATGCAAATTAGATTGGACAGCCGAACGACCTTCAGGATGTCATTCTAGACCAACATCCTTCCAGATTACCTTCCAGATGACATGCAGTGGTAATAGCTGAAGCAGAAGTGGTTAGGAGCGATCAGACAGACAGGCAAGTAATTAAGGGAGATCAGACAGGCAGACAGAGTTAGGGGTGATCAAGCAGGCAGGTGAACAGTTAGGAGCATGAGCTAACCCTGATACATATGTTCTACACTGTTTCCCAGAGGTCTCCCATGAGGACTAAGTCCCAGTTGTTCACAGTGGTAACTTGCTTGATCAAGCATCCTTTTTGGCTTCCTTCCAATGCCAGTCTTACTGCTCCAAAACTTCTCTATGAGTGTTTCCTAAAATCACCTCTCAAACAATTTATATTTATTTATTTATTTATTTATTTATTTATTTATTTACTTATTATTTTTAATCCTCACTTGAGGACACGATTAGAGAGAGGAAGAGAAAGACACACACACACACACACACACACACACACACAGATGTGAAAGATAAATATCTACCAGTTGCCTTCCATATGCTCTCTAACTACGTATCAAACCTGCAATTCCAGTTATGTGCTCTGATCTGGAATTGAACGGGAAACCCTTCTATGCACAGGATGTTATTCAATCAACTGAGCCACCCTAGCCAGGCCCAAACAATTTACTTTTAAATCTTTGTTTCTGGGTCTATCTACATTTGGGGAAACTTTTAAGAACAATAGAAAAATCTTTAGGAGGAGAGAAAATGGCGGCAGAGTAGACAGATGCGTCTGGAGGTTTGTCGCTGGGCAGAGGGAGAGAGAGTGGCTGAGAGTCGCATTGGGAGTGTTTGTTGGCAAGTTAAGAGTCAGTTATCCTGCAGGAGAAGACAGGGAACTGCTGAACGGGGCTCTCCCGGCCAGGCAGCTCCACTGCCACGGGGTTTGTGTAGGCCAGAGCCACCAGCGCAAACACAGAGACCACACCATCTTGCAGAGGGAGATGGATGTCTGCTGCAGTCTGAAGCCTGGGGCTGGGGCACCCATCGAGCAGCAAGGCTACCTGGGGACCCAGAACTCTGCTCTCCAATCGGCACAGACACTCAGCGGAATCAGAGATCCACAGAGCACAGGGAAAGGTCAGATTTCGCCTGGGATAAGAGGGAGGTGGATGTCTGCAGAGGTCTGAAAGCTGCGGCTGACGAAGGCACCCACTGAGCAGCTGGGGACCCAGAGCACAGCTTTCCAGGCAGCGCGGATGTGTGGGCATCGGATTCGGAGATCCATGCTGTGCACGGAAGGGTCAGATTTCACCTGGGACAGGGTGAGGTCTCCTACCCTCACACAACAGAGACTCGCACACTGTGGGAACTGGGCTGCTGGAAAGCTGCCTCTGGAGAGGTCCACAGCGGTGGTCACGGCATGATCCCTAAGTGTGGAGGCAAAGTCTCTGAGCTGTTGACAGAGGGGAGCTCTGAAAAATGACTGGTTTTTTTCTGGGGCAGAGGGACAGCCTGGGAGCTATTACAGTGTCCCGGCTACAAAATCCCCCAAAACTGGCTTTGAGAACCACAGAGTAGCAGGATCTGAGCACAGCCTAGAGAGTTCCTGTGCTTTGTCTCAGAGATCAATTCCGAAACACTGCCACCCAGTGGAAGACATACAAATTGACTCTCGCATAACCACAAAAGACTAAAAAGATTAAAACACCAAGAGGGGAACACAGGGAACTGCAATACCTTCCCTGCTGGGAAACAGGAGTGCCAAGCGGAATAATAATAGTGGAAGTGAAGGATCATTCTATTTTTTTTTCCTTTTTTATTTTTTTTTTATTTTTCATTTTTACATATTTTAATTAAAAGACTATTTTTTTCTTTCTGCCTCAATTGATTTTACCTTTTTAATTATTACATTTTTGTTTTAAACTAGTATTATTATTTACTACTAGTACTTTAGCTTTTTAGAAAAAAACAAGTGTCATTTTTTTTCTCTTTATTTTATTTTGGGATTAGAGTTTTACATTCTATTTTCATCTTTCCTTTAGCATAATTTTACTCCAATTCAACTCTACCTTTATGCCAACACTTTCCTCTTAACTTTCCTCATTTTGTTGTCTTGTTTCTCTTTCCCTTTTCCAACTTTAGATTCTCCCTATTCTTTCTCTTTACCTGGTTAAAATGTCACCCCACTTATATATCTAATTTCAAATCTCCTACTACAAGTCCACACAAACCTCTCTCTTCCTGTCTTCACTATCCAAAAAGTTGTTTTTCTCTATGTCCTTTTGTTGCTATTTGCCTGAAAAGTGATTATATTGATTTTTTGAAATTTTTTGTGAAATTGTTTTAGTTTATTCTACTTGTCTTATTTTGCTTTTTGCTTGCTTTGTTTTTTACCTCTCTTTTCCCTCACCTCCCTCGATACCAGTTGCTATTTGCAGTTTGTATTAATCTCTAGATACTGATTGCTGGCCTTTATTTGGATTAGTTACTGTTCTATTGGAGTTGTCTCCTAACATCTATATTTTGTTCCCCTTTTTTTCTCTTATACACTTTCTTTTCTCTCTGACTTTTTTCTCTTCCTCTTTTCTTCTCCTTCTTCTCCTTTTTATTTTCTTATTTTATTTTATTTTTTTTGTTCATTTATTCTTTTTCTCACTCTCCCAATTTGATTTTGGCATTTCTTTCTTTTCTTTTTTCCTCATTTTCCTCTTCTTCTTTCTCTATTTACCCCTAATTTGTCTTTCACTCATGGTCACCTTATTTGTGATTAGTAACATCTTGAACACATTTCTACTCAGTGCCTTGTGTGCCGTACCTGGTTGTGTTGTAGTTTGTGCCTTTCAATCAACATAGGAGAGAGAACTACATAACCAGACACTCGGAGAAGAAAGACCATGGGCAGAAAAAGAAACAGCCCAGATAAGACAGAAAGGCAGGTTTCACCAAAAAAGGAAGTAAATGAAATAGAAGCAGAAATAAGCCTGTGAGGGAAAGAGTTCAGAGAAATGATCATAAGGTGGATGAAAAGAATGGAAGACAAAATCAACAATCTGAGTAAGACCCAAGAGGAAATGAAGAAGACCCAAGAGGAGATAAAGAAGCAGCAAGAAGAAATGCAGAAGACCCTAGAGGAGGTGCAGAGTAAACAAGAAGAAATGAAAAATGACATCACTGCTATAAAGAACTCAATAGAAAGCATCAAAAGTAGACTAGAAGAACCAGAGGACTGCATCAGTGAGCTATAAGACACGGTAGGCAAAAATACACAAGTACAGTAGCTTCTAGAAAAAAAAAGTTAAAAAGCAAGAGGGGAGCCTAACGGAACTTTGGGATAACATGAAACAAAACCAAGTCATGCAAAGGAAGGGTCTCAATCCAAGAATACTGTACCATGCAAGACTCTCAATCAAAATTGAAGGTGAAATCAAAAGCTTCACAGACAAAAAAGGACTAACGGAATATATTACCACAAAACCAGAAATGTAAGAAATGTTAAAGGGTCTGCTGTAATAAAAAGAAAGAGGAAGCAAAGAAGGAACTCGGGGGTAAGGACTACAAATGGCAATGGATAAGTACTTATCAATAATAAATTTAAATGTAAACAGATTAAATGCTTCAATCAAAAGACATAGGGTAACCGACTGGATAAGAAAACATGATCCATATATCTGCTGTCTGCAAGAAACCCACCTCAGGAAAAGAGATGCACACAGATTATGGGCGAAGGAAAGGAAGATGGTATTTCATGCAAATGGAAATGAAAAAAAAAGTGGGGGTTGCGATACCTATATATAACAAATTAGATCTCAAAGTGAAGGACATAGTAAAAGATAAAGAAGGCCACTGCATAATACTAAAGGGAACAATCCAACAAGAAGAAATAACTCTGGTAAACGTATATGCACCCAATAAAGGAGAACCTAAATACATAAAAAACTCTTGGAGGATATTAAGGGAGAGATTGACAGCAATACAATCATAGTAGGAGACTTAAATACCCCACTGTCACCATTGGACATATCCTCTAAACAAAAAATCAGCAAAGAAACATCAATCCTAAATGACTCACTAGACCAGATGGAAATAATTGACATCTTCAGAACATTTCACCCCAAAGCCACAGAATATACATTCTTATCCAGTGCACATGGGTCATTTTCAAAGATAGATCATATGTTGGGTCATAAGAAAAGTCTCTTCAAATTCAAGAAGATAGAAATCATATCAAGCATTTTCTCAGACCACAGTGGCATAAAACTGGAAATCAACTATAATAAAAACAATAGAAAGAAATCAAACACATGGAGACTAAACAGCATGCTATTAAACAATGACT
>PVJN01009090.1:0-18027 GCA_004026805.1 Lasiurus borealis | reverse complement strand
CAGACCAAGGAAGAATTAAAAAACATCATGGCAACAAATGACAATGACAACACAACAATACAAAACTTATGGGACACAGTGAAAGCAGTCTTGAGAGGGAAGTTCATGGCCCTACAAGCCTACTGTAAAAAACAGGAAACAATGGTAATAAATTACCTACCCAACAACTCAAAGAGCTAAAACGAGAGCAATAAGAAAAGCCCAGTATACTCAGAAAGAAGAAAATAGTGAAGATCAGATTGGATTTAAACAACTTGGAGACCAAAAAAGCAATTCAAAAGATCAAGAAAACAAAGAGCTGGTTCCTTGAAAGGAAAAACAAGATTGATGTACCTTTCACCAGGCTCACCAAGAAGCAAAGAGAGAAGACCCAAATTAACAAAATCAGAAATGAAAGAGGAGAAATAACAACAGATCCTGTGGAAATACAAAGGATTGTTAAAAAATACTATGAACAACTTTATTCCAACAAATTGGACAACCTGCAAGAAATGGACATTTTCTTAGAAAAATATAACCTTCCAAAACTCAATGAGGTGAAAGCCAAACATCTCAATAGTCCAATAACTTTGGAAAAAATTGAAGCAGTCATGAAAAAGCTTCCAGCAAATAAAAGCCTGGGACCAGATGGCTACACAGAAGAGTTTTACCAAACATTCAAGGAAGAATTAAAACCTATCCTCCTAAGACTATTCAAAAACATTCAAGAAGAAGGAACACTTCCAAACACCTTCTATGAAGTCAGCATCAACCTATTACCAAAACCAGATAAAGACAACACAATGAAAAAGAATTATTGGCCAATATCTCACATGAACATAGATGCCAAAATCCTCAAAAAAATTCTAGCAAATCGGATCCAGCAGTACATCAGAACGATCATACACCATGACCAAGCAGGATTCATCCCAGGAATGCAGGGATGGTACAATATCCGCAAATCAATAAATGTGATACATCACATAAACAAATTGAGAGATAAAAATCACATAGTCATATCAATTGATGCAGAAAAATCATTTGACAAAATTCAACACCCTTTCTTGATAAAAACTCTCAGCTTAGTGGGAATAGAAGGATCATACATTAACATCATAAAAGCCATATATGATAAACCTACAGCTATCATCATACTCAATGGGCAAAAACTAAAAGCATTTCCCCTAAGAACAGGAACAACACAGGGATGCCCACTATCACCTCTCCTGTTATACATAGTACTGGAAGTATTAACTACTGCAATTAGACAAGACGAAGAAATAAAAGGCATCCAAATTGGAAAAGGAGAAGTAAAGCTGTCCTTATTTGCAGATGACATGATACTGTACATAAAAACCCAAAGGACTCCATTCCAAAACTATTTGACTTAATTAATGAATTCAGTAATGTAGCAGGATACAGTATTAATGCCAAGAAATCTATGACATTTCTATACACTAATAGTGAAATTACTGAAAGAGAGACTAAAAAAGCAATCCCATTTACCATCACACCAAAAAAATTAAGATATCTAGGAATAAACCTAACTAAAGAGGTAAAAGACCTATAATGTAGAAAACTACAGGACATTGAAAAAAGAGATAGAGGAAGATGTTAACAGATGGAAGAGCATACCATGCTCATGGATTGGGAGAATCAACATCATTAAAATGTCCATACTACCCAAAGCAATCTACAGATTCAACGCACCCATTAAAATACCAACGACATATTTCACAGACCTAGAGAGAATTCTTCATATATTCATCTAGAACAAAAAAAGACCACGAATAGCTACAGCAATTCTGAGAAAGAAAAATAAAGTAGGTGGGATCTCAATACTAGATTTCAAGCTATACTACAAGGCAACTGTTCTCAAAACAGCCTGGTACTGGCACTAGAACAGACATATAGACCAATGGAATAGAATAGAGAACCCAAATATCCAACCAAACCACTATGCTCAACTAATATTTGACAAAGGAGGCATGAACATTGAATGAAGCCAAGATAGCCTCTTCAATAAATGGTGTTGGGAAAATTGGACAGATACGTGAAAAAAAAAATGAAACTGGACCAACAACTTACACCAAATACAAAAATAAACTCAAAATGGATACAGGACTTAAACATTAGAAGGGAAACCATAAAAATACTAGAAGAATCCACAGGCAGCACAATCTGAGATGTTTGCAGAAAGAACTTCTTCACTGATACTGCTCCAAAGCAATGGAAGCTAAAGAAAATAAACAAATAGGACTACATCAAAATAAAAAGCTTTTGTACTGCAAAAGAAACCATCAACAAAACAACAAGAAAGATCACTGTATGTGAGAATGTATTTGCAAATGTTATCACTGATAAATGTTTAATCTCCAAAATCTGCAGCCAACTTATACAACTTAATAAAAGGAAGATGAACGATCCAATAAAAAAAAAGGGCAACAGACCTAAATAGAACCTTTTCAAAAGAAAACAGAAGGAGGGCCAAGAGACACATGAAAACATGTTCAAAGTCATTAATCATTCGAGAGATGCAAATCAAAATGGCAATGTGATACCATCTGACACCTATCAGAATGGCAATAATCAACAAATCAACAAAGGACAAGTGTTTGTGACGATGTGGAGAAAAAGGAACCCTTGTGCACTGTTGGTGAGAATGCAGACTGGTGCATCCACTGTGGAGAACAGTATAGAGTTTACTCAAAAAACTAAAAATGGATCTCCCATTTGACCCTGTAATCCCACTCTTAGGAATTTATCCTTCGAAATTACAAACACCAATCAGAAAGGATTTATGCACCCCTATGTTCATAGCAGCATAATTTATAATAGCTATAATTTGGAAACAGCCTAGGTGCCTGTCATCAGATGAGTGGATCAGAGAACTGTGGTACATCTACACAATGGAATTCTATGCTGCCATTAAAAAGAAGGAATTCTTACCATTTGCAGCAACCTGGTAGGAACTGGAGAGCCTTACGTTTAGTGAAATAAGCCAGTCAATGAAGGAGAAGCATCACATGATCTCACTCATTTATGGATAATAGAGAACATTATAAACAAAACTGATAAACAAAAGGATAGATACAGAGACAGTAAAGCTTCAAACAGTCTGTGAAATTACAGCAGGAAGATTAAAGTTAGGTGAGGTAGATAAGAGATCAATCAAAGGACTTGCATGCATGCATATAAGCATAACCAATGAACATAGACACTGGGGGGTTGGGTTATGCCCAGGAAGGAGGGGGTCAATGGGGAGATATGTATAAAAATTAATAAAAATTTAAAAAAAAGAAAGAAAAATAAACCAAAAAAAAACCCCACAAACCTTTAGCCTATTTCCATCCACAAGAATAACTAACTAAACCATCTCTTACCACCATTTCACCAAATATTCAGAGGCTAATTCTCCACTTTTTTTTCAGTTTTTTTGTTTGGGGCATATCATGACCTTAGAAAATATATATGCTACACTTCGCTCACTTGCATCATGCTTAATGAATACTTACTTCTGACTGAAGATCTGTCAGCAGCCAGCTGAGTGAGACCTGGGTCGGATAATCCTCAAAAGCTATGTCTCAGCAGCTCCCATAAATGAAGTTTAATTTTGAAATTAAAATGTTGCATGGACAATTTCTGACATTCATCTTTTCATATAATTGGCCTAAAAATGACATTTATTTTCCATCTTCTTTCCTTTCCCTTTAAGTGATTAAGAACAAATTTAATGTAATTTACAGGGGCCAAAGGCAATATACACCTATATCAAAATCATTTGTGAAGTGTTCTTGAAATAATTTTTCTAAATTCCATCTTGAGTCTACAGAATTAGAACTTCTAGAATTGAAGGATTTATACTTTACAATATACTTTATAATGTATATCATTAAACAATCTCCCCACAAATGATTTCTATACACTTTCAAGATACATTGGCTTGGTGTTGGACACATTTTTTTCACTTTTCCTTTCTTCTAATCTCATAGTTAAGTTGAATCAGATTGCCTCATTCTTGTGACAATCTAAAGGAAACATATTTTAATGTACACCCTGTAGAACACTATTTACTTAAGCCTAGGCTTAAAAGAAAATAATAAGCTTTATAAGGTGCCCAAATTCCTATAATAAAAATGAAACAATAAACACATAGAAATATGAGGAAGAAATTACACCCATTAAATGCATCTAGCCCGATGAGTGATAGGATGGCTGCCTATTCAAGCTGGAAAGTTTACACATGATCGAAGCTTTATTTAGTCTAATGGAATGTGCTTCCTGAATTTGGCTCTGACTAAGCCAGAGCACAATAGTGAGTATTATGTAATGGGCCTGAGCTCATTCCCATCTCTAAGTCATTGTGATTCAATCTTGACTGGCTCTTTCTCTCAGGTAGTTTATAATCTTGCTGTTCCTCTCTGGTTTAGAACTTCATGCAGGATATTACAGAAACAGACTTGACAATCTTTATATACCATGGATTTTCTTTTCAGACTCTTTCAAACCTTCTAAAATTATTGTGAAGATTTAGTCTTATTATACAACTTAGGGAACATAAACTCAATGATTTATAGAAACAAATTTCATAGCAAATGTTACAAGTTGCCAAGATTAATGAGGCAGTCTCACTGCTAGATGATCCTGTGGGTGGACTAATGCCAGGCTTATTGCATCAGCTAAACAGAGATAACCCCAAAATGGTCTTTTAGGAAGAATTTAATATTTACATTTTCTTAGAACTGTATTGAAGACATTATTCTTAAAAGTTTGAGAACACTCATACCTGGTATGTGTCCTTACATTTATTTGTCTTTAATTTGACATATATTAAGAAATGTAGGGATACATTAAAATATGATTGGAACCTGGCTTCTGAAAATTCTTAACCTAAACCTTTTCTGTCTGCATATGTTGCTTAGACATTGATCATAAACCCATAAGTAGTTGAATCTAAAAAGCAATGTGAACTGCTCACATATCCTGGGGAAATTTTTATTCTCCTAGTCAACCTGGGTTTGTCCAAGTTAATGTTCAATTCTCAAACCATTTTGAGAGTTTGAATTAAACACAGAAGATGTAGATATTAGGAGAAATGCACTACATCACCACACAGGTTCTCAAGAGTGCCACCTTTATAATGTTGTTAAGATGATGATTGGTCAGGGGGTGTTATGAAGTGGTCCATCTAACATAGTTCTTCAGACTTCCTGGGAAAATGACAGATCACCTCACCTATGTAAGATTTCAAACATTCCAGTTAGGTTTTGCCTTTCTAAGACTTCTACTTAAATAACATATCTCTGAGTCTATCCCCACAATGGGAGATATTTGGTCCTTTAAAAAAATCCCATATTTCTCTCAAAGATTCATTGTGCCCTCATTTTGAACCACTAGCCTGACTGGATTTTGGGAAGTGCAGGTATCAGATATTTATATATAAGTCATACTTACCTATGAAAGACATATAGTTTACAATAACTTAAACCACATCTTAAGTTTCTATTCTCCTGGAGTTCAGAGTGAAGGCAGAACATCATCAGGTAATATCCTTGATAGAGACATTAGAGGCTGGTCTGGATCCCCAGCAATATAATCCAAAGTACCTCAGTCTTGCTGACAGCATTTCCTGCATTGATGAGATTGTGGGATTCACATGGATAGTCCAAATTCACTTCCATCTATTTCCCACCAAGGTCCTGGACTTCTTCCACTTCGTTGACACATTACTAAGTTCAGGCTAGTGGAAGGCAGACTCCTCCTCACTCTGGCATGACAGTGTTATCATATCTGTCAAGTCCCTGACTCAGAAGTCTTGATGACTTAGTTTGTAATAAATCTTTTAGTATAGTCCCCTACATTTAACTCATATTTCTATTACTTACAGTCACTCTCATTGGGGATACAGGTTATCTTCTCCTGGAGATAGTGATAAAGATTATATGAATAAAAATATGACATTGGGCACATCAAACAATTCTTTCCTGCCTAAAATCTTTGGATTAAGCTCAATCTTTTCTGAATCTAGAATGTAAGATAGGGAAAAATACCATTTGACTTAAAAAATCCACTGACCAAAAATACAATTTTCTGAAAGCCAATTTGGCTGTCATTGGCATATTAACATTGATTATTCAAAAGATATTCAGGGCTCTCAACAGAAGAAAACAATTTCTGTTTTATATGGGATCATTTGTTAATCACCACTAAATCAAAGCAATTTTATTGTACTTTATTTTTTTACAAAGTACAAATAATCTCATCAGTCTTTTTTTTACCTCGAATCCTCCATTGTGTGATCTGTATATCATTAAATATAAAGAAGAAATAATTTAAAAAGTAAATTAATAAACAAATATGTAAGTAAAGAAACAAGTTTTTCCAAGGAGTGGTAAGGAAGAGTCAGCATTACAAAGTAAAGAATCAGTAAGAATTGTCAGGAAATGGTGGTGGAGTAGACAAACGCGTCTGGAGCTTTGTCGCTGGACAGAGGGAGAGCAGCTGAGAGTCGCACTGGGAGTGTTTGTTGGCAAGTTAAGAGTCAGCTATCCTCCAGGAGAAGGTGGGGGACTGCTGGACGGGGCTCTACTGGCCAGGCAGCCCCACTGCCACAGGGTTTTTGTCTGCTGGAACCACCAGTGCAAACTCAGAGACCATGCCATCTTGCAGAGGGAGGTAGATGTCTGCCATGGTCTGAAAGCTGCAGCTGAAGCACTCGCGAACAGCCAGCCAGGGGACCCAGAACACGGCTTCCAATGGGCGGATTCAGAGGAGATCCACAGGGCACATGGAAAGGTCAGATTTCACCTAGGATAAGGTGAGGTCTCCTGTCCCGCAGAACAGAGATGCGCACACTGTGGGAACCAGGCTGTGGGAAAGCTGCCTCTGGAGAGATCTGCGGAGGTGGGACAGGGCATTATCCCTAAGTGTGGAGGCAAACTCTCAGAGTTTTTGACAGAGGGGAGCTCTGGAAAATGACTCGTTTTGATCTGAGAGAGAGGGACAGCCTGGGAGTTGTTACAGTGTCCCAGCTGCAAAATCCCCACAAACTGGTTTTGAGAACCACAGAGTAGCAGGATCTGAGCACAGCCTAGAGAGTTCCTGTTCTTTGTCTCAGAGATCAATTCCGAAACATTGCCATCGAGCAGATGATGCACAAATTGACTCTCACATAACCACAAAAGAACAAAAAGATTAAAACACAACACAGCAGTGGAACACAGGGAACTGCAATATCCTCCTAACTAGGAAACAGAAGTGCCAAGCAGAACAATAATGGAAGTGAATGACCATTCTATTTTCTTTTTTTTAAATTTCTTATTTTATTTTATATTTTTTCATTTTTGTATATTTTAATTAAATAACTATTTTTTCTTTCCTCCTCAATTGATTTTACCTTTTTAATTATTACATTTTTGTTTTCAACTAGTATTATTACTACTACCATTTTACCTTTTTGGAAAATAAACAAGTGTCATTTTGTTTTCCCTTTATTTTACTTCAGGATTAGAGTTCTACATTCTATTTTCATCTTTCCTTTAGCATAATTTTACTCTAGTTCAACTCTACCTTTATGCCAACACTTTCCTCCTAACTTTCCCCATTTTGTGGTCTTGTTTTCTCTTTCCCCTTACCAACTTTAGATTCTCCCTATTCTTTCTCTTTACCTCGTTAAAATTTCACCCCACTTATATGTCTAATTTCAAATCCCCTACTCCAAGCCCATAGAAAACTCTCTTTTCTTTACCTCACTATCCAAAAAGTTGTTTTTCTCCATGTTCTTTTGTTGCTGTTTGCCTGAACTGTGATTGTATTGATTTTTTGTACTTTTTTGGTGAGATTGTTTTAGCTTATTCTACTTGTTTTATTTTGCTTTTTGTTTGCTTTGTTTTGGTTTGTTTTTTACCTCTCTTTTCCCTCACCTCCCTCCATACGTGTTGTTATTTGTAGTTTGTATTAATCTCCAGGTACTGGTTGCCGGCATTTGTTGGGATTAGTGACTGTTCTCTTGGTCTTTTCTTCTGACATCTATATTTTGTTCCCCCTTTCCCTCTTATCCTCTCTCTTTTCTCTCTAACTTATTTCTCTTTCTCCTTTCTTCTTCTTCTTCTTCTTCTTCTTCTTCTTCTTCTTCTTCTTCTTCTTCTCCTTTTTATTATTTTATTTTATTTTTTTGTTCATTTAATAATTTTTTTCTCCCTCTCTGAATTTGCTTTTGGCATTTCTTTCTTTTCTTTTTTCCTAATTTTCCTCTTCTACTTTCTCTACTTACCCCTAATTTATCTTTCATTCGTGGTCACCTTATTTGTGATTATTAACATCCTGAATACATTTCTACTCAGTGCCTTGTGTGCTGTACCTGGTTGTGTTGTAGTTTGTGCCTTTCAATCATCGTAGGATAGAGAACTACATAACCAGACACCCAGAAAAGAAAGACCATTGGCATAAAAAGAAACAGCCCACATAAGACAGAAAGGCAGGTTTCACCAGAAAATGAAGTAAATGAAATAGAAGCAGAAATAAGCCTGCGAGGGAAAGAGTTCAGAGAAATGATCATAAGGTGAATGAAAAGAATGGAAGACAAAATCTACAATGTGTTTAAGAGACAAGAGGAAATGAATAAGACCCAAGAGGAAATGAAGAAGAAGCAAGAAGAAATTCAGAAGAACGTAGAAGAAATACAGCATAATAAAGAAGAAATGCGAAATTACATCACTGCTGTAAATAACTCAAAAGAAAGCATCAAAAGTAGACTAGAAGAAGCAGAGGACCACATCAGTGAGCTAGAAGACACAGTAGGAAAAAATACACAAGTACAGCAGCTTCTAGAAAAAAAAATTAAAAACCAAGTGGAGAGCCTAAGGGAACTTTGGGATAACACAAAACAAAACAACATCCGCATAATTGGGGTTCCAGAAAAAGTGGAAACTGAACAAGGATTAGAGAATCTGTTTGAAGACATAATGACGGAAATTTTTTCCAATATAGGAAAAAAAAAACCCACACAAATCACAGAGTCCCAAGCAAAATGAACTCCAACAAACCAACACCAAGGCATATTATAATTAAATTGGCAAACACCTACGACAATAAAAACCATACAAAGAAATCAAACACATGGAGACTAAATAGCATGCTACTAAACAATGAGTAGATAATCAGAGAGATCAAGGAAGAAATAAAAAACATCATGGTAACAAATGACAATAACACAACAATACAAATTTTATGGGACACAGTGAAAGCAGTCTTGAGAGGGAAGTTCATAGCCCTAGAAGCCTACTGCAAAAAACCGGAAACAAGGATAATACATTACCTAACCCTACAACTCAAAGAGCTAGAAAGAGAGCAACAAGAAAAGCCTGGTCTAAGCAGAAGGAAGGAAATATTAAAGATCAGATAGGAAATAAAGAACATGAAGACCAAAGAAACAATTCAAATGATCAACAAAACCAAGAGCTGGTTCTTTGAAAGGATAAACAAGATTGATGGACCTCTAGCCAGGCTCACCAAGAAGCAAAGAGAGAAGACCCAAATAAACAAAATCAGAAATTAAAGAGGAGAAATAACAACAGACCCTGCCATAATACAAAGGATTCTAAAAAAAAAATACTATGAACAACTCTATTCCAACAAATTGGACAACCTGCAAGAAATAGACATATTACTAGAAAAATATAACCTTCCAAAACTCAATCAGGAAGAATCTAAACATCTCAATAATCCAATAGCTATGGAAGAAATTGAAGCAGTCATCAAAAAGCTTCCAGCAAATAAAAGCCTGGGACCAGATGGCTACACAGGTGAGTTTTATCAAACATTCAAGGAAGAATTAAAACCTATCCTCCTCAGACTATTCAAAAACATTCAAAAAGAAGGAACACTTCCAAACACCTTCTATGAAGCCAGCATCACCTTACTACCAAAATCAGATAAAGACAACACAAGGGAAAGAGAATCATAGGCCAATATCTATCATGAACATAGATGCCAAAATCCTCAACAAAATTCTAACAAATCGGATCCAGCAGTACATCAGAAAGATCATTCACCATGATCAAGTAAGGTTCATTCCAGGAATGCAGGTATGGTACAATATATGCAAATTAATAAACATGATACATCCATGAACAAATTGAGAGATAAAAATCACATAGTCATGTCAATTGATGCAGAATAACCATTTGACAAAATCCAAAACCCTTTCTTGATAAAAAGTCTCAGCAAAGTAGGAATAGAAGGATCATACATCAACATCATAAAAACCATATACGATAAACTCACAGCTAACATCATACTCAATGGGCAAAAACTAAAACCATTTCCCCTAAGAACAGGAACAAGACAGACATGCCGACTCTCACCTCTCCTCTTCAACATAGTACTGGAAGTATTAGCCATTGCAATTAGACAAGAAGAAGAAATAAAAGGCATCCAAATTGGCAAAGAAGAAGTAAAGCTGTCCTCATTTGCAGATGACATGATACTGTACATAAAAACCTGAAGGACTCCATCCCAAAACTAATTGACTTAATAAATGCATTTGGCAATGTTGCAAGATACAAAATTCATGCCAAAAAATCTGTGGCATTTCTATATACTAATAGTGAAATTACAGAAAGAGAGACTAAAGATGCAATCCCATGTATCATCACACCAAAAAAATTGAGATACCTAGGAATAAATCTAACTAAAGAGGTAAAAGGCCTATATGTAGAAAACTACAGAACACTGAAAAAAGAGATATAGGAATATGTAAACAGATGGAGGAGCACACCATGCTCATGGATTGGAAGAATTAACATCATTAAAATGTCCATACTACCCAAAGCAATCTATAGATTCAATGCACTACCGATTAAAATACCAATGACATATTTCACAGACCTAGAAAGGATTTTTCATAGATTCATCTGGAACAAAAAAAGACTCCTCAAAAAACTAAAAATGGATCTCCCATTTGACCCTGTAATCCCACTCTTAGGAATTTATCCTTCGAAATTACAAACACCAATCAGAAAGGATTTATGCACCCCTATGTTCATAGCAGCACAATTTACAATAGCTACAATTTGGAAACAGCCTAGGTGCCTATTAGCAGATGAGTGGATCAGAGAACTGTGGTACATCTACACGATGGAATGCTATGTTGCCATTAAAAAGAAGGAACTCTTACCATTTGCAGCAACCTGGATGGAATTGGAGAGCCTTGTGCTTAGTGAAATAAGCCAGTCAATGAAGGTGAAGCACCACATGATCTCACTCATTTGTGGATAACAAAGAACATTGTAAACTGATGAACAAAAGGATAGATACAGAGGCAGTAAAGCATCCAACAGACTGTGAAATTATAGCAGGAAGATTAAGCAAAGGTGGGGTAGATAAGAGATCATTCAAAGGACTTGCATCTATACATATAAACATAACCAATGAACATAGACACTGGGGTGTTGGTTTATGCCTGGGAGGGAGGGGGTTGCGATGGGGAGATATGTATACATGTAACACATTAAAAAAAAGAAAAAAAAAGAATCAATAAGATATCATACATACACACACACACACACACACACACACAGTATCTTAAATCAAATTTTCTGACTTTCTACATATATTTAATAGATAAAAGTGTAGTTTAGTTTAATGCAAATTTATTTAGTATTTTATATTCTGGACTTATAAACCCTTCTCAATAATTTACAATTTTACATGTAAATGGGAAGTTGTTTTAATTCACATTGTTTTGGTAACAAATGATCCCCATATATCAGTGGCTCACAACCGCAACCATTTATACCTTGCTTACATTTCATGTTAACTGATTTGGTGTTACTCCCTATGTTTTCCCAATCTTGGGCTATTGGCCCCTTTGGGGGCTATGCCATGCAGTTTTCTCAATGATTCTGTTTAGAAGTCATGACAGTTTATATTCCATTGAATAAAGCAAATCACATGACTTGGTCCAATATTACTGGGGCAGGAAAGTATATTTAGCTTGGTGAAATGTCAAACTATCTTCCAAAGTAGTTATACCACGTTACATTCACATCACCAATGAATGAGAGCTTCTGTTACTCCATAATCTTGCAAGTAATTGTTATCATCAGGTTGTTGTTGTTTTTACACATTCAACTAAGTGTGTAGTGGAATCTCATTGTTATTCTTTTTCATCATTTTCACAATCAGTCTACACAGCAATTATAATGAAAATCATTTTTGATGAATTTATAATTTGAAATAATTATCATTCTGCAAGATAATTTTTTGATAAGTCTTCAAAAAAATGGGCTGTTGACTAATTAAATTTTGGGAACATCTAAGAGCATATGGATCATATTTATATTGTTTACTTTCATATCCTCAGCAACTGACACATATTAGGTGCCCAATAACTATTTCTTTTTATTTATTTATTTTTTCCCTATTACCCTCCCTGGCTGTCCCCCC
The DNA here is from genome assembly GCA_004026805.1 of Lasiurus borealis. Classification (NCBI taxonomy): domain Eukaryota; kingdom Metazoa; phylum Chordata; class Mammalia; order Chiroptera; family Vespertilionidae; genus Lasiurus; species Lasiurus borealis. The sequence goes on along the minus strand of PVJN01009090.1, from coordinate 5,601 downwards.
ACACAGTACATTCCCTTACCCCTCTTCCCCCAGCCCCAATGCCTTGTATCTAACTGGCTATGCCTACACACATGCATACAATTCCTTCGGTTGATCTCCTACAGGCCCCCATCCCCCAACCTCCCCTGCCCTCTCACTGTAGAATGACAGTCTGTTCATTGCTTCTTTGCCTCTGCATCTGCTTTCCTCCCACCCCCTGATTCTTGTCTTTAAAAACATCTTGCCCCTGTAGGCTAGAAATGAACTCATAAGAGCAAAAAAATATTTGAGTCCCAATTTCAATGTTCAATAGCTTTGAGTCCCAGTTTCAATGTAAAACAGTTCCTTATGTGTACATGTCATCAATGGTATCTGGATAGTGGACAAATGGTGGGAATGAGGGTCTGACCCTCTCTGGTTTGGTCTGAGGCATCCTGTAGCAACGCACAACTGCTGACTGCTAGCAAGGCAAGGCGTTATCAGTGTCTTTCATCTCTGGACTTGTTTCTCCTCTTATCTTCGTGGTTGAAGCAGACCTGTTAGTTCCTCTCTGTTGCAGGAGTCCAGTTGGTCTTGGAGTTGTTTTCTCAAAGTATATAAACATATTCTTGGCCAGAAGTTAATAAAGGAATATTTTCTATAAAATTGACTAGGGGTCCTTTTTATTTTTGCCACCCCGGTTTTCCTTTGGCTTATTTTGACGCCATGTGTGTTTTTCATAGGTGTCTTGCTGTTAGTATTACAAATGGAAATTAATTTTCTAAAGTGAAAATTTTCTAGATGTAATTTACTCACCAGATATTTTTCCTTATATGATATTATCCTACTCTTCTCCTCCCCTTTTTTTTGATAAATGGAGAATTTGGTAAAATTTTTAAATGCTATCTTAATAACTTTAAATTTTAATTTTTTGCACACAAATATGCCTGTTTTATGTTCATTGCATGTTAAGCAATTTTACCATGAGATGAGCTATAAATAGAAATTTTAATTAATACATTAGAAACAGTTTTTTATCCAGTAGACTTAAATTTTCTTGAGTGTTCACTTATTTCAATTCGCCAATTTAAATTAATCTGAAAGCTTGATAAGTCAAATTTAATACTCTACCAACAATCTTAGATTACCCTGTATATATTAGTGGAAAGGTTTATTTGCATTCTTGAGTAGGCACTGAGCATTCCTAGTGCTAGGCTGAATTTAGATATTCGGCAGCTGCTGTCGGCATGTTTCTGTCTGTTACCTGGGTTCTGATTTGAGCTGGGCCACGTCTCTGTCTGTTACCTGGGTCCCAATCTGTGCTGAGCGTAGGAAGCGAGGTATCCATGGGGGCAGGAGACCTCCCTCAGAAGGGGTAAAGGTTCAGACCCCTACAAGATTGGGGAGGAGTGAGGGTCTGTACCCTACCTCTGTTGATCCCCAAGTTTTCTCCTGATGGCCCTTCTGTGACTGTGCCTGTCTTAGGTCGTTCCTTTCCTGAGGAATCTTACCTGTCTCTGGCTAACCAGGCATCTTCCAGGGCCAAGCAGGGTGTGTGAGGTTCAGTTCTGTCTCCATGGTAGCCTATGTTGCCATGGTCTTTACACCCAGCACCTACCTTGGGGATCCCCTCGCCTGCTGGTGGGGGCCCCGACACTGATCACTTATCTTGGGGAATTCAGGTTCCTTCTCTAGGGAGGGCCCAGCTCACACCATTTGGCAAGAGACAGATCCATTATACCAGCCACCTCTAGGCTTCAACCAATAACTATTTCTACAAATAAATGGATAAGTTTAAATTCACTCCTACCCATCTCAGAGACAAACCATCTGAGATTGAAAGTTTATATATTTTGTGTTTAATAAAAACAGTCTTATTCTGGATTCTCAACTGTAAGGTATCCTTATGATTCTTATTCTCTTCATGAAGACTACCAAGCTCCCTTTTTTAATAATTCCAGCTCTGTAATATTATGGGGAAATATTTTAAAAATCAAAACACCAACTAATGTGCCCAGATATCCAAATGACAGAAATGCTTGGGATCTCTGCTCTGTCTCTTAAGTTTTTTTCCTCTTGTATCTGACCCCCCTTTTACAAGATCTTGATGGCAGTATTTAGAAGAATTGAAAAGTACAAAAATGTATTACCTAATTCCTAACTTTGTTTAATATGCTTTAGCTGATATAAAATAGTAACTTGAAGAAATGTATAAATTTATGAATGTCTACATGAGAAATTAGTGACTGGAAAAGAGAACTGGGTAGCTAGAAATAGGAAACAGAGGTCTTTAGTTTTCAGCTAGAATATTTGGTATCTTTTCTGTTTTTCTTTCTGTCTGCATAAAAAAGACAAATACCCCCCATGTATTTCCATGCTCTGCTAGTTGTTCAAGCCTGAAAAGATATGCTTCTGTGTAAACTCTTTTTTATCATTATATCCACATACACAACTGTCTTAAATGTTTTTATTGAAGTGAACCATTAATTTGGCCAGTAAACTACTTTTAAACTTGATTAAGAAATATTTTTTCAACCATCTATTTCAAACATTGAAATATTTAACTACATTTTTAAACCAGCTTGGCCTAATTTAACTGCATTGTCTATAGAACTAGAGGTACTTTTCTAAAAACGCCAAACACTATGGATAACAATAATAAAAAAGTTTGTTTAGATTGACTCTCTAGAGAAAAGAACTATTTTGATTAATTCTTTTCTATGCAAAAATCTGTTAATTTTTAAAAGTAAAGGTATTTAGAGTTTCGCCATTGTAGAATTCTGGGGAAGCAGAAATACCAACAGCAACCATGCCAGTGCACTGGTCTTCAAAATCCAGGCACCTTTCTTGTCTTCCCCCTTACCAGCTCAGAGTCAGAGGGCAAGACTCACTCTCCCATATAGTGGGCTTTCTTATTATTTTGTTGATGGTTTCTTTTGCTGTGCAAAAGCTTTTTATTTTGATGTAGTCCCATTTGTTTATTTTCTCTTTACTTTCCCTTGCCCTAGGAAAGGTATCAGTGGTGAAAAATTGCTTCAGCATATGTCTGATATTTCTCTGCCTTGGATTGCTCTAATATTTTTATGATTGCTCATCTTATGTTTAACTCATTTATCTATTTTGAGTTTATTTTTGTGTATGGTGTAAGTTGATGGTCTAGTTTCATTTGTTTGCATATATCTGTCCAGTTTTCCCAACACTATTTATTGAAGAGGCTGTCTTGACTCCATTGTATGTCCATGCCTACTTTGTCAAATATTAATTGAGCATAGTGGTTTAGGTTGATATCTGGATTCTCTATTCTATTCCATTGGTCTATATGTCTGTTCTTGTGCCAGTTCCAGGCTGTTATGGGAACAATGGCTTTGTAATACAGCTTGAAATCTGGTATTGAAATCCCATCTACTTTCTTCTTTTTCACGATTGTTGTGGCTATTTGGGGTCTTTTTTTATTCCAGATGAGTTTTTGGAGAGTTCTTTATAGGTCTGTGAAATATGCTGTTGGTATTTTAATGGGGAATGCATTGAATCTATAGTTTGCTTTGGATAGTATGGACATTTTAATGATGTTGATTTTACCAATCAATGAACATGGTATGTTCTTCCCGTGTGTTTACATCTTCCTCTGTCTCTTTTTTTCAGTGTCCTGTAGTTTTTTGCATATAGGTCTTTTACCTCCTTAGTTAAGTTTATTCCTTAATTTTTTTGGTGTGATGGTAAATGGGATTGCTTTTATAGGGTCTCTTTCTTTAAGTTCACTATTGGTGTATAGAAATACCATAGATTTCTTGGCATTAGTTTTGTATCCTGCTACATTGCTGAATTCATTTATTCAGTCTAATAATTTTTATGAAGAATACATTTGCAAATGTTATCACTGATAAAGTTTTAATCTCCAACATCTATAGGGATCTTATGCAAAGTAATAAAAGGAAGATAAATGATCCAATTAAAAAATGGCAATGGACCTAAATAGAATCTATTCAAAAGAAGACAGAAGGCCAAGAGACATGTGAAAACATGTTCAATGTCACTAATTATTCGAGAGATGCAAATCAAAACGATAATGTGATACCATCGTACACCTGTCAGAATGGCAACCATCAACAAATCAATGAAAGACAAGTGCTGGCGAGGATGTGGAGAAAAAGGAACCCTCATGCACTGCTGGTGTGAATGCAGACTGTGCAGCTACTGTGAAGAACAGTATGAAGTTTCATAAAAACAAACAAACAAACAAAAAAACTAAAAATGGAACACCCATTTGACCCAGTAATCCCACTTCTAGGAAAATATCCCAAGAAACTAGAAACACCAGTCAGAAATGATATATGCACCCCTATGTTGATAGCAGCACAATTCACCATAGCTAAGATTTGGAAACAGCCTAAATACTCATCAGCAGATGAGTGGATTAGAAAACCATGGTACATCTACACAATGAAATACTATGCTGCTATAAAAAAGAAGGAATTATCACCATTTGCAGCAGCATGGATGGATCTGGAGAGCATTATGTTAAGTGAAATAAGCCAGGCAGTGAAAGAAAAATACCACATGATATCACTTATTTATGGAAAAGAACATTGTAACCTGATGAATAAAAAGATAGATACAGAGGCAGTAAAGCACTGAACAGACTTGTATGCATGCATATAAGCACACTCATGGACACAAGACACTGCGGGGTGGGGGTGGGGTGGGATGAGGGCATGCAAAAAGAGGTAGGGGCAGCTGGGGGAAGGTCAATGGGGAGAAAAAGGATATATATATGTACTACTATATGTAATAAAAAATGAACAAGAAGAAGGTAGGGGCCAGGCAGGGTCTGTGTCTGCTTTGTCTACAAGTGTATGTTCAACACCTTATACAGTATTGAGCATGCAGTAGGTACTCGAAAAATATTTGTGAAATAAACAGACAAATTCACACAAAAAAGACTCACTCTTCTGAGTGTCTGTTCCTCAATTTAAAAATAAAAACAAGAATGCCTCTTTTAATTCTTTTTAAATAAGATAAAGTTAGGCTCAAATATTGATCAACTAGACAAGTTTGGAGAACTGAAATATTTTATTTAATTTTTAATGTGGCAAAACAAAAGTAATATGAGGGGAAAGGGGATTTTTCATGTTTTATTGATAACTGAGAGCATAAACCATATATTTAATCTGATGGCTATTAATATAAATAATTCTGTGTAGCCCAAATCTAGTAAAAAATGGGTGAATATCTAATCAATATACTGTGATCTAGTTAAAGGAGACTATAAATCCTTTTGCCTAAGGCTCATGTATTCATGCTGAGCCCAGTTCTGAAAGCTAGCCTGTTGTCTTAGAAGAATGATGATCAGTTATTCCCAGTTCTTTCTGTCTAATACTAAATCCACCTATATAAACAGCTCTATTACTGGAAATCATATTCCAAGACTCTGTTACCTAATTTTCTACTTAAGAAATCAGTTTTTTCTATTAAGCTAAACATCTCAACCCATTGGTTCTCCAAAACAATGTTTTGTTTTTAAACATTGGTTTATTTCATGTGCAAAATTTTTGTTTACATAACTCTAGATGACATTCTTTTTATTTTTTCCATTTAATTTTAGAAATAAATCAGGTTAATGCAGTGTATTGTTTTATTATGCCC